>CM061561.1:275447050-275462050 GCA_030864225.1 Capsicum baccatum var. pendulum | reverse complement strand
TAATTCTGCTTACTTGTTGACCAAGCTATTCTCTGTGGGATCGATACCCAACCCAGTTGGGTTCTATATTTGCTAACGACTGCTTTACACTCCTACGAGAGCTGTAGATTGAGCGTTATCAAAAATTGGCGCCGTTGCCGGGGAATACGAGTGCCAATCAAGTTCGTGATAATTACTAGACCCTTTGGTCAAAGATTCTCGTACTTTTACGTTTAGTTTTTGTTTTTGTTTATTGCAGGTTTTTACTTTAGTGCATGCCCCATACTAGAAGTTCTGGTCAACCGTTATTACCAATCAATCCTGAACCACAACGAATTAGAAGAATGGAAGCACAAGCTGAAATCGACAGGACGGCTGCTCAACACGAGCAGGCAAGATTAGCTGCTCTTGCCACTGCTCAAGTCCAACAACAAAACATTGATAATC
This sequence comes from Capsicum baccatum var. pendulum, assembly GCA_030864225.1. Classification (NCBI taxonomy): domain Eukaryota; kingdom Viridiplantae; phylum Streptophyta; class Magnoliopsida; order Solanales; family Solanaceae; genus Capsicum; species Capsicum baccatum. The sequence continues at coordinate 275,461,624 of CM061561.1, read as the reverse complement.
CGGGGTGAGCAACAAATCCTGACGATGAAGTTTTAGGTGATGACAAGTTGATAAACCCAAGGTATGTTGCTGAAACTACAACACCTGCCAACAGAAGAGGTCGACAAGCTCGGTATAGGTATGATAGCCAACTTTTGCAGCTAGCTTTCAACGATGATGATGATGATCTTGATGGTGCCGGAGCCACTGGAGCTATAATTCCACCACCATTAGCGCCCGGATCCAAGTTCAACATCACAAGCACCATGATTCAGCTATTGCAACTCAAGGTATTATTTGGTGGACTAGCAGGCGATGATCCGAATATGCATCTCATCAACTTTATTTGTACATGCAAGTCGTTTGACAATCCTGGTGTTGGTCAGAATGCAATTTGATTATGTCTATTTCCGTTGTCTCTGTCTGGGGAGGCAACACTATGGTTGAATGGGATGACTCCTGATTCTATTACAAATTGGAGGCAATTGAGAGACGCTTTCCTAGAAAGATTCTTTCCGCCATCCAAGAAGGCGCAATTGAGAGATGAAATCAGCAACTTTTGTCAGCTTCCCACTGAAGCTCTTCATGAAACATGGGAGAGGTTCAAGACAAAGCTAGCGAGATGCCCAAACCATCACATGACTAATGTTCACCTAATGAAGATCTTGTATAGAGCCTTGAATTCAATAACTAAACTGGTGGTGGATAATGCAGCTGGAGGTTCTTTCATGGACCTCACCTTTGGTCAAGCAATCAATATACTAGATTGCATGACGAAACAAAGTAGAGCTTGGCATACCAGGGATTCTAAGGTAGCAAGCCCCACTTTATATATTGGCATGACTGCAGACCAAAGAAGAAGAGAAGAAGAACGTGATTAAGACATGGCGCATATGAAAACACAAATGGATCTTCTGACAAAGCATTTATTATTAGGGAAGACCGAAAAAGTGAAAGCTGTGATGATAAAAGGAAGAGACGAATCTAATTCTGAAGAGGAGGCCAACTACTTGAACAATCAAGGGGGTTTTCGTGGGAATGCCCAAGGAAACCAAGGTCGGAACTATTATGATAAATCTGAAAGCAAAGACCAAGGTAGTTGGAAGAAAAACAATGAAAAGAGTGGTTTGTACGTTCCCCCTGGTAGACGTGATACCACCACATCTAATTCTGGAAGTATGGAAGATATGATGGCTAAGTTATTGAAAGGAGTGGAAGCAACGAGCGCGGGAGTTACGGAGGTGATTAATGATCTGTCCTCCATGAAGCAATTAGTTGATTCTCATTCCACTTCTATCAAGCAAATAGAGCAGCAATTGAGCCAACTTTCAGCAGCATTCAATCAAAGAAAGGCTGGCACCTTACCGAGCGATACTGTGCAAAACCCAAGGAATGATGGGTCATGCATGGCCATCACTACCAGAAGTGGTAAGGTGCTGGAAACTTCAGCAAAAGACAAGCAAGTGGTTGACGAAGTTGCGGACAAGGATAACAACGCGAAACGTGAGGAATCCACGGATGACGTTACTAAAGTCACTCCCAACGACGTGCAAACTGAAAAAGTGGAAAAACGGAAGCAAGAGGAGAAGAAAGCCACGGAGAGAACACTTCCATACCCACCACCACATTTTCCCCAAAGATTGAAGAAGGTGGCGGATGACACTAAGTTCAGCAAATTTATGACTATGTTGAAGTAGCTGACCATCAATGTTCCATTAGTGGAGGCGCTTGAACAAATGCCTGGGTATGTGATGTTTATGAAAGATCTTTTGACAAAGAAGAGGGCAGAAAGTTATGAGCTGAAGAATGATGTATATCATTTTAGTGCAATTGCTACCCGATCGATAGTTTAGAAGAAGGCCGACCCCAGAGCTTTCACTATTCCTTGCACCATCGGATCTTTGAACTTTGCCAAAGCACTATGTGACTTAGGAGCCAACATCAACTTGATGCCATTATCGATCTACAAGAAGTTGGGGTTAGGAGATCCTACACCAACTAATATGAGGCTTGTCATGGCGGATAGGTCGGTAAAACGACTTGTTGGTATTCTATGTGGCGTATTGGTAAAGGTTTCTTCATTCATCTTTCCGTCAGACTTTGTTATTTTAGATTGTGAAGCAGACTCAGAATTTCCCATAATCTTGGGGCGCCCTTTCCTTGCTACAAGAAGTGTGCTCATTGATTTAAGGGCTAATGAACTTTCATTCTGAATAAATGACGAAGTGGTTCATTTTGATGTTTGCAAATCAATGAAGCAACCCAAAGATCTAAGTGTATTTTCTGTGGATGATGTTGTCTTTGATGATGAGAAAGAACGACTTGAAGAAGAGCAAATTCTTGATGATCCTTTGGAGGTTTTGCTCATGAAAGGAGAGAATGAGGATGCTGAAATTTCTAAAGAAGCTATTTGTGCTCTATAAGAATTAGGGACATATCGCTATACTCCCAAGAAGCTGGATCTTGATCTCAAGAATCGACCCACACCACCAGCTAAGCCATTTATTGAAGAACCACCCACACTAGAATTGAAGGAGCTGCCAAGCCATTTGAAGTACGTATTCTTAGGAAGCGGAAACACTCTTCCAGTAATAGTGGCAGCCGATTTGGGTGAGCAACAAGTTGCATCTCTTATTGCAATCTTACGCAAGCATATTAGAGCCATTGGATGGACCATTGTGGATATTATTGGTATTCCACCTGGGATTTGCACATATAAAATTCAGCTTCAAGAAAAGTACACACCCACCATTGAACATCAAAAGCATTTAAACCCACCTATGCAAGAAGTGGTGAAGAAGGAGATTATCAAGTGGTTAGACGTAGGAGTTGTATATCCTATCTCTGATAGCACATGGGTAAGTCCTGTACAATGTGTTCCCAAGAAAGGAGGTATGTCTGTGGTCGCAAATGCGAAGAATGAGCTTATTCCACTCAGGCCCGTTACTGGATGGAGAGTATGCATGGACTACCGCAAGCTGAATTCTTGGATGCTCAAAGATCACTTCCCTGTGCCATTTATGGACCAAATGCTAGATCGATTAGCGGGGAAAGGATGGTTTTGCTCCTTGGATGGTTATTCAGGTTATAATCAGATTTGTATTGCTCCCGAAGACCAAGAAAAGACAACGTTTACATGCCCATATGGTATGTTTTCTTTCAAACGTATGCCATTCGGGTTATGTAACGCACCAGCCACCTTTCAATGTTGTATGATGTCTATTTTCTCTGATATGGTTGAAGACACTTTGGAGGTATTTATGGATGACTTTTCAGTTGTTGGTGAGTCTTTTGAAGCGTGTTTGGCAAACTTGAGCATGGCATTACAAAGATGTGTAGAGTTCAACTTTGTGCTGAATTGGAAGAAGTGCCACTTCATGGTAAAAGAAGGAATCGTTCTTGGGCACAAGATCTATGAAAGAGGAATAGAGGTTGATCGAGCAAAAATAGAGGTAATTGAGAAGCTACCGCCTCCAATTTCGGTGAAGGGAGTTCGTAGTTTTCTTGGCCATGCTGGGTTCTATCGTAGATTCATCAAAGACTTTTCCAAAATTTCTAGTCCATTGTGCAAACTATTGGAGAAAGATGCGAAGTTTGACTTTAATGACGATTGCTTAAAGGCATTCAAATGCCTTAAAGGAAAACTCATTGAAGCCCCTATCATGGTAGCACCAGATTGGACGCTCCCATTCGACGTCATGTGTGATGCTAGTGGTGTAGCCGTTGGTGCTTTTCTTGGACAGAGAAAGGAGAAACTATTTCATCCTATCTACTATGCGAGTAAGGTCCTAAATGAAGCCCAAAGGAACTACACTGTTACTAAACAAGAGCTCCTAGCGGTTATGTATGCATTTGAGAAGTTTTGTGCCTACCTATTGGGTACTAAGGTGATCGTCCATACAGACCATGTAGCTCTTAGGTATCTAATGACAAAGAAGGATGCAAAACCAAGGTTGATTCGATGGGTATTGCTGCTGCAAGAGTTTGATTTTGAGGTCAAAGATAGAAGAGGTTGCGAGAACCAAGTGGCTGATCACCTATCTCGACTTAAGAATGAGCAGGTGGAGCAACCAGATATTCAGATTGATGATTCATTCCCTGACGAGGAGATATTAGCGACAACAATGGACAAATTACCATGGTATGCCGACTTTGCAAATTTCGTGGTGAGTAATGTGCTACCTGCCAATTTATCTTACCACCAAAGGAGGAAGTTTATGCATGACGTACAACACTATTATTGGGATGAGCCTTATTTGTTTCGAAGATGTGCGGATGGGATCATTCGACGATGTATATCCCATGAAGAAGTGCCCACTATATTGGAAGCATGCCACACTTCGCAAGTTGGAGGACATCATGCAGGCAATCGAACGGCAAGAAAAGTATTACAAAGTGGTTATTATTGGCCTTCGATATTCAGAGATGCATACGACTATGTGAGAAGGTGTGACCAATGCCAACGTCAAGGTGCTATTTCAAAACACCATGAAATGCCCATGTCCAAAATTCTGGAGGTAGAACTCTTTGATGTGTGGGGTATTGATTTCATGGGTCCATTCGTGAATTCGTATGGAATGAAGTACATCTTGGTTGTTGTGGATTATGTTTCAAAATGGGTTGAAGCTGTAGCATTGGCCGACAACGAAGGAAAGCGTGTTGTAGCGTTCTTAAAGAAGAATATGTTCTCTCACTTGGGAGTACCTCATACTATCATAAGTGATGGAGGATCTCACTTTTGCAACAAGCTATTCAAATCTGTATTGGCTAAGTATGGTGTCAAGCAACATAAGGTGGCTACGCCTTATCATCCCCAAACTAGTGGACAAGTATAGGTTTCCAATAGTGAGATCAAGCAAATCCTTGCAAAGACGGTTAATGCTAATAGGAAGGATTGGTCTAGGAAGCTAGATGATGCACTATGGGCGTATAGGACTGCATTCAAGACACCCATTGGTATGTCAGCTTATCAGCTAGTTTATGGGAAGGCTTGTCATCTACCCATTGAGCTCGAGCACAAGGCATTGTGGGCATTGAAGCAATTGAACTTGACTTGGGATGATGTGAAGAATCTGAGGTTGGAGCAGCTGAACAAACTAGATGAATTCCGTCTCCATGCATATGAACGATCGGATTTATATAAGGAGCGAATGAAAAAGTATCATGATCTGCGGATTATTCGATGAAACTTCCAAAAAGGTGCCATGGTACTACTCTTCAATTCCAAATTAAAACTCTTCCCAGGTAAGTTAAAATCTAAGTGGTCTGGTCCATTTAAAGTTATCCAAGTCTACTCGTCTAGAGTAGTCGAATTGGAAGACAATAATGGTGTTATCTTCAAAGTGAATGGCCAACGTGTTAAGCCTTATATCGGTCCTCTTGACTCGATGAATGACATGGCCATCACTTATCTCGACGAAGTCTAAGTACTCGAGATTACTATGTCGAGCCACGACAATAAATAAGGCGCTAGATGGGAGGCAACCCATCGTTTTATCATTTTATCGTTTATCATTTTTCCTTTCATTCTAGTACTTGTTTTGTTTTGATAAATGAAAATCCAAAAATAAGAGTCGTGCCACGACCAAAACTAAGGCGCTTGGTGGGAGGCAACCCATCGTACTAATCGTTTTCATTTGTTTTGAGCAAAACTATGTGCAAGAAGTATTCAATGAGGAGATTTATTTCAATTGATGATTTGGACGCATTGTATGGTAAAGTTGGTAAGTTAGGAATAGTGATGCATAAGGCTATGGATTGAGCATCTCTCATGCCCAAATAGGCATCGAGAAAGGCTAGGCCTTGGAAAAACTAGGCCACGAACGATGCACAACCTATCCTATAGCCTAAGGTCTCGGAATCTAGTGTGCTATACACTATGCGCCGCCTATTCCTAAGTATGATTTTGACTATGCGCCGCTTATGCTATGGCATTTGGTCTCAGTATCTCATATGCCATAGACTATGCGGCGCATATGTCTACAAATGCCATAGACTATGCGGCGCATATGTCCCATTATGCCATAGACAATGCGCCGCATATGTCATGTCTATGCCAAGCATTATGCGCCGCATATGTGGTATTTTTGTCTCCAAAACCGATTGTAAATGGGTCATAACCCGACCCATTCTCTTCCTATATAAAGAGGACTTAATTTTACAACACAACCACACTAAAAATTGACCTAAGGGCGCCGCATATACATCCAAATCCTCTCAAAATTTTCTTCTTTTGCTCTTCCAATTCACAAAACCATCCCCACAAGCTTCAAGCAAGTAAGTGCTATCTTATTCTTCATTTATTTCTTGTAAGTACTACGTTGCTATGTCTAGTATGAATTGCTAAATCGTATAAGATTGTTGGTGATGTTTATGTGTTTGGATAGTTGATACAAAATCATGTGAGTGAACATATACGTAGGAAAATCTTGACTTGTTTCTGACTTGAATTTAGTTTCAATAGCATTGTTATGATATTTACGGAATTACTATGGCTATGAACATTGCTTAAAATTGTTGTTTGGATACTTACATGTTAGACTATCCCGGCCATCGGGATAAGACTTATAGTGCCTACCGGCATAAGAGGTTGTGATTGTTGTAAGAATAACTATTCCATGTGGTAACCCCTATGTAGTAGTGTTGTTATATCTACCATGAAAGTAGTCCAATGGCTGCAAGTAAGTGATGCATTGCTGATTTTCTTGTCGGAATACAATCCTAAAACGTATCTCGACGAAATCTGAGTACTCGACCACTTTCACTTCACTAATTTGTGTTAACAAAACTAAGTGTGGGGTGGTACCCCTAATGCTTGTTTATAGATTGTATCGATTGAGATTGTGCTGCCACTAACACTATTTCTAGTCTCAGGTACAATGGCACCTAAAGCAAGGCAAGGCAAGGAGAAGGCTACCACTTCCTAAAAGGGAAAAAAGAGAGGCCGCAAGGACCAAGGAGAATCATCCTCAGCACAACTACCCCGCAGAATGTTTGGAATAAAATGGGTTCTTGAGGAGGAAGCCAAAGAATGGTACAGGAACAACAAAGAACGAAAATATGTTCACGTCGACTTGATCAACAAGGACACCTTAGCAAAGAAGGAGCCGCGTATGTTGGCAAAAATAATGGCATTGAAGATAGATTTCATCTTCCACGACATGGTAGAATGCAACCTTGATTTAACATAAGAGTTTTATGCCAACTGGTCGCCGAACACAACAGGCAATGAAGTCAAAATTCGGGGCCAAGTTACAGCTCACCGCGGATTGGATCAACTCTTTTCTTGTCTTACCTTCGGTCGACGCAACACCATTCAAAGAGTTGTATAGCAGGCCTGCTTATAGAGCAATACGACACACACTTAGTGGAAGCAGATCGATGGCAAGGTGGGGCAGACATACAGAAACTGGCTGATACAACACCTTCCCCTATGCTCCACTAAATAGGGAAGTAAGAATCTGGATGCGCATTGTCAACTCATGCATTATTCCTGGGACTCAATACACCAAGATATCAAGAGATAGAGTGTGTTTTGTCTATGCTTTGATGATGAACGTCCCTATCAACTTTGGGGCAATAATTCGATCTACCATGAGGAAGGACAGACTCCACAAAAGGTCCCACTTCACATTTGGAAATTTGTTGACAGCAATCTTGCGGAAGGAGGATATCGAAGAGGAACCAGATGGCCACAAACTCCCACATAACCCAAAGAAGTTTGACCTCACCAAGGTCAAAGATGCTAAAACAACTCATGGTGTCAACCTTACTACTGCGGAGAGACATGCTCGTGATGAGAGTTTCTTACGTCATCTCTATGGCATGACACGATTCACTATGATGAGTGGTGGACGTGTTACAACTGCTGAAGAGCTCCAACAGCTGGACCACGACTACCCAATGAACATGAATACATGGGAGATATGTGGAGTGGGCGTATACTTTGAGGAACCTCTAGAGGAAGATGTGCCGACTGATGTCGATCGACGCTTGCCTGATTCTGACGAGGAGGAGAACTCTGACAACGACTCTTATGATGATTCAGACGAAGGTGGTATGACCCCCGACATTGAGGAAGAGTCCGACTAACCAGGTTCTTCGTATTTATTTTCTTTGAGTTCGTTTTTTTGTTTTTTTTAAGTTTTTTATTTGAGTTCGTTTTTTTTTTGTTTTTTTAAGTTTTTTTAGGAGTAACTTTTTTCTAGCTCGCATGAAATTATTTTGACAGGCAGCATGAGATTATAACAAGAGTATGTGTTACAATTGTGACTATTGAGACGTTTAGACTCTAGTTATGACTCATTATGTGATATTTTGTGGTTCAATTCCTTCACTTGTTGGGTCGAGAGTCTATATTACTTCCAATCAAGTCGACCATGTGCCTTTTGTGTGTGAGATTAATAGTATCTTCTATGTATGTTGTTGATGCTAGAACTTGCCTGGTATGTATGCAAAGCGAAAATAAGGAGTGTAAGTTTAGGATATGATTTAGGCATTTCTTTGGCAACCTATATTTGTTTACCTTCAGTTTTACCTACCCATGAACATCATCCAAGTTAAACCCTTTTGAGCCTTTAGCCTATTTCTTTGACAACCTTGTATGCAAGCCCAATCCATTTTTTTTTCAAGACCGTAATTTGATCCAAATTCCTACATGCTTTAAAGTGAAAAAGTCATGTGACAACATAAGAGGAAATTGGGTAAGTATGATTCTTTAAATTGTAATGGTGCTTGAAGGTGTTATGAAAACGAAAAGTGCTATCATAAGAGGTATGTTGAGAAACAACAACAACAAACCCAGTGTATTCCCACCTGGTGGGGTCTGGGGGGGGTAAGATGTACGCAATCCATACCTCTACCTCTAAAGAAGTAGAAAGGTTGTTTCCGATAGACCCCCGGCTCAAGACACAAGATACCAGGCAAATACATATTAAAGCACCGAACAAAGTTACAAGACTACATAACATAAATAACATAACATAAATAACATAAATACGGCAGCCATAAATAGAAAGAAACAGGGGAAAGCACCCAGCCTCTTACTAAAACAAGGAGCACGGAATCATAACAAGAATACTACCCCCAACAAGTAAAACCCTACACTAGCGACCCAAACTGGCCCTAGTCTTCTGCCCTAATTCGCGTCCTCCAGACCTTCCTATCTAGGGTCATGTCCTCGGTGAGCTGCAACTGCTCCATATCCCGCCTAATCACCTCACCCCAATACTTCTTCGGCCTACCTCTACCCCGCCTAAAACCATCCAACGCTAGTCTCTCACACCTACGAACTGGGGCATCCATGCCCCTCCTCTTCACGTGTCCGAACCAGCGCAATCGGACTTCCCGCATCTTGCACTCCACTGGAGCCACACCAACCTTCTCCCTGATAGTCTCATTCCTAACTCTATCCCCTCGAGTCGTCCCACACATCCAGCGCAACATCCGCATTTCTGCCACCTTCATTTTTTGGATGTGGGAGTTCTTAACTGGCCAACACTCCGCTCCATACAACATGGCCGGGCGGACTACCATCCTGTAGAATTTGCCTTTAAGCTTGGGCGGCACCTTCTTATCACACAACACCCCCGACGCGAGCTTCCACTTCAACCATCCCGCCCCGATACGGTGCGAGACATCCTCGTCAATCTCACCGTTACCCTGTATCACGGACCCGAGATACTTGAAACTATCCCTCTTACATACCTCCTGCGAATCCAGCTTCACGACCACCTCGTCCTCCAACCTCACGTCATTAAACTTGCATTCCAAATACTCTGTCTTGCTTCTGCTCAACCTGAACCCTTTAGACTCAAGAGTTTGTCTCCACACCTCTAATTTGTCATTCACACCCTTTCGGGTCTCGTCAATCAGAACTATATCGTCTGCAAAAAGCATACACCAAGGCACCTCTCCTTGAATACGTCGCGTCAATACATCCATCACCAAGGCAAACAAAAAAGGACTAAGAGTAGATCCCTGATGCAATCCTGTCAAGACAGTGAAATGCTCTGAGTCTCCTCCCGCCGTCCTTACCTAAGTTTTCGCTCCATCATACATATCTTTAACTGCTCTGATATAAGCCATCGGGACTCGACTTACCTCCAAGCATCTCCAAAGCACCTCCCTGGGAACTTTGTCGTAAGCCTTCTCTAGGTCGATAAACACCATGTGCAGGTCCTTCTTCCTTTCCCTATACTGTTCCACAGCCTCCGTACCAGGTGAATTGCCTCCGTCGTCGAGCGCCCAGGCATAAATCCAAACTGATTTTCCGAAATAGACACTATCCGTCTCAGCCTCCCTTCGACCACTCTCTCCCAAATCTTCATAGAGTGACTCAATAACTTAATCCCCCTATAGTTATTGCAACACTGGATGTCACCCTTATTCTTATAAAGAGGGATCATGGTACTCCACCTCCATGCCTCGGGCATCTTTGCCGTCTTGAAGATTTCATTAAACAGACCAGTCAACCACCTTACCCCAGCCTCTCCAACGTACTTCCAAAACTCCACCGGAATCTCATCCGGCCCCGTCGCCCTACCCCTCCGCATCCTGCGAACAGCCTCTCTAACCTCTTCTACCCTAAAACGTCTACAATAACTAAACTCCCGACACTCCTCTGAATGCTCCAGTTCCCCTAGCACAACAGCTCTATCCCCTTCGTCATTCAAGATCCTATGAAAGTACGACTTCCATCTATTCTTAATAAGTCTGTCCTCCATCAACACTCTGCCATCCTCCCCCTTAATGCACCTCACCTGATCGAGGTCACGGCCCTTCCTCTCCCTAGCCTTAGCGAGTCTAAACAACTTTTTCTCCCCTCCTTTCCCCTGTAACCCCGCATACAGGCTCTCAAACGCGGCCGTCTTAGCTGTCGTGACTGCTGACTTAGCCTCCTTCCGTGCTATCTTGTACTCTTTCCTGTTTACCCGCTTCTCTTCTTCGTCCCTGCTCTCCACCAACTTAGCATACGCCTCTTTCTTGGACCGTACTTTCTTCTCCACCTCTTCATTCCACCACCAATCCCCCTGATGGTGCCCGGCCCGGCCCCTAGAAACACCCAATACCTCACTTGCCTTCTCCCTGATACACCTAGCCGCCCTATCCCACATACTATCCACGTCCCCCCTACACTCCCACACCCCCATTCCTGCCAACTTCTCCCCTATCTCCCACGCATTCCCTGGCGTCAAACTGCCCCACTTAATTCTAGGTCTACACTCCTTACTCCTCCTCTTACTATTCGTCTTTATTCCCAAGTCCATGACCAAGAGCCTATGCTGGGTCGAAAGGTTCTCACTCGGGATGACCTTACAGTCCCTACACAACACCCTATCCCCTTTCCTGATCAACATAAAGTCAATCTGGGTCCTGGCCATCGCGCTTCGAAAGGTGATGAGGTGATCGTCGTTCTTCGGGAAGCCCGAGTTCACCACCACCAGACCAAAGGACCTTGCGAACTCCAAAAGGGTAGCCCCCTCTTCATTTCTCACCCCAAAACCAAAACCACCATGCACATCACCAAAGCCTCCCGGTAACGCACCGATGTGCCCGTTGAAATCTCCTGCTACAACAATCTTCTCCGAGCTAGGCACGCCTCTCAACACCTCCTCCAAAGCCTCCCAAAACCGCAACTTCTCCTCCCCCTCCGAGCCCACTTGCGGCGCATAGGCGCTACACACATTCAGGGTAAACCCCCGAATGACCAACTTAATAGTCATCAACCTATCGTTGATCCTCTTAACCTCTACTACCTGGCCTCTAAGCTCTTCATCTACTAAGATGCCAACTCCATTCCTCCGCCTCTCGCTCCCAGAGTACCACAGCTTGTAACCATCCACATCCCTAGCCTTAGACCCTACCCACTTGGTCTCTTGAATAGACGCGATATTGATCCTCCTCTTCTTAAGAATCTTCACAAGCTCTATAGACTTACCCTGAAGGGTCCCTATATTCCAAGAACCAACCCTCAGCCTACCAACACTATCCCCCCGCCCTCCCCTACCGCCCCCGCAGCCATACCTTGGCCTCCCTCCCACTCCCGCCCTTACCGCATCCCCCGCCCCCACAACTGCCCCGCACCCCAACCCCCTCAGACATGACCATATCCAACCATTACCGCTCACAGCCACTATATAGGAAAGTATAAGAAAATATACTCAAAGGCAAGAAACGACCACAACAACAGCAACAACAGACAACAGTCACAGCAACAACAAACAACAGACAATAGCAACAATAAACAACAGATAATATCAACAAATCACAAGCAGATAAAACTAGCAGTAAACGGGGAATAAAATGAAATAGCGAGAAATGAAATATCAAAGGTTAGAGATCACCGGGTCGCGCTTGTAGACCAAGCCGGAAAACCCGAACCCAGCGTTGACCGGGTTCCGGTGAGTTCTGGTGCTGAGATGGAGCTGCGGCTGCTGGAGGCCGGCTGAACTGGTCGGCGGCGTCTGGTCGGTGTCCGGGTGCTGCAGCTGTTGACGACCGAGCAGCTGGCCGGTGAAGGCGGAGCTGCGGCGGCGGCGGCGGCGGCTGGCTGGGGCCGAGCTGCGGCTGCTGGGGGGAGGGGTCGGTCGATCAGCGGCTGCTGGAGGGGGGGGCCGGTCGATCGGCGGCTGCTGGCGGGGGGGGGTCGGTCGGCGGCTGCTGGGGGCAGCGGCTGCTGGAGACCGAGGGGGGGTTGGGGGGGTGGATCTCGCCGGATCCGGCGATGGGGGGAGAGGGAGGGGTCGGGGGTCGGGAGGGGTCGGCGGGCTGACGCCGAAGGTCGCTCCGGTGGCCGGCGACCGGAGCCGGAGCCGGAGATCGGGTCGGGTCAACGACGACGGTCGACCGGAGGTCGGCTCCGAAGGTCAGTGACGGCGTCGGGGCCGGGGACCGAGGAGAGAGAAGGTAGGGAGAGGGAGAGGGAGAGAGGGAGAGAGAGAGAGCCGTTCCCGTGTCAAAAAATCAAATATGACAAAAAGATTACAATTAAAGTATGAATCCATTAAAGTATGAATCTATGTTGAGAAAAGAAAAAGGAAAAAGAAAGCTGAAAAGTGAGTTATGCTTAAAATTGAAAAACGAAAGAGGAGAACAAGGGTGGTAGAATAAAAGAAAGAAGAAAGGTTGAAAGAAAAAAATGTCAATGATACAATGTGATGTATTAAAGTGCTTAGGAACTTAGTCACTATTTCTGGCCAAAATAGCTGATCCTACCCGTCCCTTAGCCTACATTACAACCATCAAAAGACCTACTTGATCCTAATCTTAATATTCTGACATTTAGTGGAGTAGTACACTAAGGGCAAGCCTATGGTCATCAGTTGCTGCATACGAATTCTTTGTAAGAGTGAGAGCAAGGATATTTTGATACCCATGTTTGAAAAATATGCTATACTTGTGAGTGACTATGGGTAATATATTGTGAGACACACATGGTTGATGAGTTTTGGATAGCTGTATATGATTCTTTGTGCCTTAACTATTGAATATGAGTTGACCACCATCACGAGTCTATGCTAGAGGTTAAATTGTTTCTACTTATAATCGAAAAGCTACTCTTTGTTGATAATTATTGTTCTTGTCTTGATAAATGTTTTTTGTTGTTGTTGTAAAAACCTTAAGTTGATGCTTGAAAGGACATGATATGTTGTTCGAGGACGAACAAAGCTCTAAGTGTGGGGTGTTGATGATAGGCGGATTTACACGCCTATATCAATATATTTTGCCCATATTTTAGCCTAGTTTTGAGAACAAATTATATATTTCATGCACTTTTAGTCCTTTTTCCTGTAAATGAGCTAACGAACATGATTAGAAAAGTTTCAGGTATAAATGATGCAAAATACAGCATTTTATGGCTTACTTGACGCAAAATAAAGCTCACGGACGAAGGAGAAGGAAGTGGGATGCCTAAAGGACCAAAACTGCTGCATGGAAAATCTGTCCCGGGCTAAAACAGCATTTCTGAAGACTTTGGGGACTTACAGACACAAAGCTGGATTTTGACAAAGATACATTAACCTAGTACAATTAGGTTATGAATTTCATTAGTTTATTTGGATTATGATAATGTTACCTTAACCTAGTACATTTGGGTTAAGTTTTCCATAGGCCTAGTAGGATTTGGTTATTTATTTCATTAGCATAGTAGGAGTAGGATAGGAGTATTATAAATACCCTATCATACTAGAGATTTTTATTCATCTTTCTATTCTTCACTTAATTCAACAATTAATTTTCTTACATCCCTCTCATCTTCCACTACAAGCACTTCTAATCTACTCTTCTAGTCTTAAAATCCACAGCAAGAGAATCGTTACTTTTGCTAAGGAATTCAAGACTCACGCCTACCACTTATGCTACATGAAAATCATCAATCTTGTGGTATAATAACAACAATGCAAATTGTGATTTCCTTCGCATTCATGGGTAACTAAACTTCTCTGTTGGGGTTATGGAAGCCAAATGAGTTACTATCTGTTGCTGTGAGTTTGTAAGTTCGCGACACGTATACTGCTTATATCATTATTCTCTTCATCTTAATCTACATTCTTTGTGGTTGCAAATGCAAGAATACGCCAGTATAACATTTAA
>CM061561.1:275439550-275442050 GCA_030864225.1 Capsicum baccatum var. pendulum | reverse complement strand
GCATTTCGTGCGCGGGGTGAATCGATAGGCCGCCCTTGCGTCCCACGCCTCCCTCGCTGCGCCATGCGATGTCGTGGTCCGTGAGCGACGGTCGGTATACTTGGATACGGTAGACGCAGTGGGCATGGGGCCTTCATCGACTCCTATCTGCCCCGTACGACGCTCCTTGCAAATGACGGTCGCGCTCGCCTTGAATCCCTGCAACATGGCACCAAGGCACCAGGGCAGCTTGGCACCATGGCGCCATGGCACCAGGGCACCAGGGCACCGTGGCGCCATGCCACCGTAGCACCAAGGCGGCGTGGCACCATGGCACCAAGGCGGAGTGGCACCATGGCACCAGGGCACCAAGGCACCTGGGCACCAGGGCACCATGACAGCAAGGCACCAAGGCACCGTGGCGCCATGGCACCGTGGCGCCTTGGCACCGTGGCGCCATGGCACCGTGGCACCAAGGCGGCGTGGCACCATGGCACCAAGGCACCGTGGCACCAAGTCGGCGCGCAACCATGGCACCAGGGCACCAAGGCACTATGGCACCAAGGCACCATGGCACCAAGGTGGCGTGGCACCATGGCACCCAGGCACCAAGGCACCGTGGCAACAAGGTGGCGTGGCACCATGGCACCCAGGCACCATGGTACCCAGGCACCATGGCACCGCGGCACCATGGCACCAACGCATCGCGGCACCAAGGCACCGTGACACCATGGCACCATGGCACCGTGGCATCGCTGCACCAGGGCACTAAGGCACCATAGAACCATGGCACCGTGGCACCAAGGCACCGTGGCACCATGGCACCAAGGCACCGTGGCCCCGTGGCAGCATAGCACCATGGCACCAAGGCACCGTGGCACAATGGTGCCGTGGTACCAAGGGACCGTGGCACCATGGCACCGTGGCATCGAGGCACCGTGGCAGCATGGCGCCATGACACCAAGGCAGCATGGCGCCATGCCACCAAGGCGCCGTGGCGCCGTGGCACCAAGGCATCGTGGCACCATGGCACCCAGGCATCGTGGCGCCGTGGCACCGTGGCACCAAGGCACCATGGCACCATGGCACCAAGGCACCATGGCACCAAGGCACAACGCACCATGGCAAAATCAAAAGAGCATAAACCTACATTCGATCATCCTAATATTTTCCTACCGTTCTTCGATCCTCATCACCATTGCACACTCATTTATCTACATGTCCGCTCTAATTTTGTATTTTAAATATATGTCAATTCTACCTCATATGTCGTGGCGGTTTTCGTAATGTCCCGTTGCCTTTTTTTCAAATTTTTATTTAATATCCTTAAATTTAAATATTTTATATCGTTATGTCATTCGTACAAATACGCTCTCAATTGTTGGTTTAAGGCTACTTCATTCTAATATGCATATTTTGGGGTTGTTACTTATTTTTATATTTTTCTGAAATTCTTATTTAGTTTCCTTAAATTTAAATATTTTATATCGTTACGTTTTGCATACAAATATGCACTCGATTGTTGGTTTATGGTTAGTTCATGCACTAAGAATATTTTCCTAATTTTTTCATATTTTTATAAATATTTTTTCTATTTTTGATTATTTTTACATATTTTTTCAATTTTAATAAATGATATTTGTAAAAAAAAATATTTTTTCAACGAAAATTATCATTTACAAATTACGCGACCTTTTTTTGAGTGCACAGGCTTCGTCTCACATCAAAACGTGCAGCTCGGTTCCGCATATGTCTGGTATGATTCTCTGGCAAAATCATGTCTACTCTTGTCACTTGGGTTTTTTTTAAGCATATATAAGGGGGGTAGAGGTGTTGAAGGCACTTCAAGACGACTGTCGGTAGTTGGCATAGGCGCTCAGTGGCCATGTCGACGTGCAGCGTGGGCGCATGGTAGCATGCATGGCTAGTCCGTGCGAGCCGTCCGTGCTCGTGTAGCAATGTCGGCCGCACTTCATTGTACTCTAGTGTCGGTTATCGGTGGCGTCGTCCACGACGAGGCTGCTGGCGCTAGACTTCGGACGAGGCGGTGCCTTCGTGTGAGCGGCGAGTACTGGATGCTGCTCTCGGGGCAAGCTCCAGGTGCTGCACGTATGCGGCCGAGCCCAATCCGCGGCGAGCACCGGCGGCCGGCATGGGCGGCGCCCGTGCATGAGCCTCGGCGTGCCTTCATTTCCTCTTCTCCCCATAAGGGCGGGCTATCGTGTCAAGCGGGACTTGCTTCATCCTTGAAACGTCCGCATGGGCAGCAGCGTACGGCATCTATTGTTGGGCGTTGGGGCCGGTGCTGGGCATGCATCGACGGAGCATTTGGACGCACGACGCGTGAGTAGAGGTGTTGAAGGTACTTCAAGGCGACTGTCGGTAGTTGGCATAGGCGCTTAGTGGCCATGTCGGCATGTAGCGTGGGCGCATGGCAGCATGCATGGCTAGTCCGTGCGAGCCGTCCGTGCCCGTGTAGCAACGCCGGCCGCGCTTCATTGTACACTAGTGTCGGTTCTCG
>CM061561.1:275424550-275432050 GCA_030864225.1 Capsicum baccatum var. pendulum | reverse complement strand
CCGTGGCAGCATGGCGCCATGACACTAAGGCAGCATGGCGCCATGCCACCAAGGCGCCCTGGCACCAAGGCATCGTGGCACCATGGCACCCAGGAACCATGGCGTCGTGGCACCGTGGCACCAAGGCACCACGGCACCGTGGCTCCAAGGCACCATGGCACCAAGGCAAAACGCTCCGTGGAAAGATCAATAGAGCGTAAACCTACGTTCGATCATCCTCATATTTTCCTGACGTTCCTCGATCCTCGTCACCATTGCACACTCATTTCTCTACATATCCGTTCTAATTTTGTATTTTAAATATATGTCAATTCTACGTCATATGTCGTGGCGGTTTTAGTAATGTCCCGACTCCTTTTTTTCAAATTTTTATTTAATATCCTTAAATTTAAATATTTTATATCGTTACATCAATCGTACAAATACGCACTCAATTGTTGGTTTAAGGCTACTTCATTCTAATATGCATATTTTGGGGTTGTTTCTTATTTTTATATTTTTCTAAAATTTTTATTTAATTTCCTTAAATTTAAATATTTTATATCGTTATGTTATGCGTACAAATATGCACTCGATTGTTGGTTTAAGGTTAGTTCATGCGCTAAAAATATTTTCCTAAGTTTTTCATATTTTTATATATATTTTTTCTATTTTTGATTTATTTTTACATATTTTTTCAATTTTAATAAATGATATTTGCAAAAAAAAAATAGATTTTCAAAGAAAATTATCATTTACAAATTACGCGACCTTTTTTTAAGTGCACAGGCTCCGTCTCACATCAGAACGTGCAGTTCGGTTTTGCATATGTCTGGTATGATTCTCTGGCAAAATCATGTCTACTCCTGTCACTTGGTTTTTTTTTTTAAAGCATATATAAGGGGGGTAGAGGTGTTGAAGGCACTTCAAGGCGACTGTCGGTAGTTGGCATAGGTGCTCAGTTTCCATGTTGATGTGCAGCGTGGGCGCATGGCAGCATGCATGGCTAGTCCGTGCGAGGCGTCCGTGCCCGTGTTGCAACGTCGACCGCTCTTCATTGTACGCTCGTGTCGGTTATCGGTGGCGTGGTCCACGACGGGGCTGCTGGCGCTAGACTTCGGACGAGGCGGTGCCTTTGTGCGAGCGGCGAGTACTGGATGCTCCTCTTGGGGCAAGCTCTAGGCACTGCATGCATGCGGCCGAGCCCAATCTGCGGCGAGCGCCGGCAGCCGGCGTGGGCGGCGCCCGTGCATGAACCTCGGTGTGCCTTCATCTCCTATGCTCCCCCCAAGGGCGGGCTATCTTGTCAAGCGGGACTTGTTGCGGGCGTTGGGGCTGGTGCTGGGCATGCATTGACGGAGCATTTGGACGCACGGCGCGTGAGTTGTGTTCGGCACGTGCGGTTAGGTTGGATCCCTGCTCGAGCAGCGACGTCCTGACCTGCCTTCCATCTCAGTCGCGGGGCAAGCGCAATTTAGGCTTGCTCGAAGTCGGTTTCTTGTGCTGCATGTATTATCAAGTTTTATCGATCGCCTTTCGCCCCTCGCATTTCGTGCGCGGGGCGAATCGATAGGCCGCCTTTTCGTCCCACGCCTCCCTCGCTTCATCGTGCGATGTCGTGGTCCGTGAGCGGCGGTTGGGATACTCGGAAGCGGTAGACGCAGTGGGCATGGGGCCTTCATCGACTCCTATCTGCCCCATACGACGCTCCTTGCAAATGACGGTCGCGCTCGCTTTGAATCCCTGCACCATAGCACCAAGGCACCAGGGCAGCTTGGCACCATGGCGCCATGGCACCAGGGCACCATGGCACCAAGGCACTGTGGCGCCATGCCACCGTAGCACCAAGGCGGCGTGGCACCATGGCACCAAGGCGGCGTGGCACCAGGGCACCAGGGCACCAAGGCACCAGGGCACCATGACAGCAAGGCACCAAGGCACTATGGCACCATGGCACCGTTGCACCAAGGCAGCGTGGCACCATGGCACCAAGGCACCGTGGCACCAAGCCGTCGTGCAACCATGGCACCAGGGCACCAAGGCACCATGGCACCAAGGCACCATGGCACCGTGGCACCAAGGCGGCCTGGCACCTTGGCACCAATGCACCGTGGCAACAAGGTGGCGTGGCACCATGGCACACAGGCACCAAGGCACCCAGGCACCATGGAACCGCGGCACCAAGGCACCCAGGCACCATGGCACCGCGGCACCATGGCACCAACGCATCGCGGCACCAAGACACCGTGACACCATGGCACCATGGCACCGTGGCACCGCGGCACCAGGGCACTAAGGCACCATGGAACCATGGCACCGTGGCACCAAGGCACCGTGGCCCCATGGCACCAAGGCCCCGTGGCCCCGTGGCAGCATAGTACCATGGCACCAAGGCACCGTGGCACAATGGCGTCGTGGCACCAAGGAACCGTGGCACCATGGCACCGTGGCACCGAGGCACCACGGCAGCATGGCGCCATGACACCAAGGCAGCATGGCGCCATGCCACCAAGGCGCCGTGGCACAAAGGCATCGTGGCACCATGGCACCCAGGCACCGTGGCACAAAGGCACCATGGCACCAAGGCACAACGCTCCGTGGAAAAATCAAAAGAGCGTAAAACTACGTTCGATCATCCTAATATTTTCCTGACGTTCCTCGATCCTCGTCACCATTGCACACTCATTTCTGTACATATCCGCTCTAATTTTGTATGTTAAATATATGACAATTCTACCTCATATGTCGTTGCGGTTTTCGTAATGTCCCGGCGCCTTGTTTTCAAATTTTTATTTAATATCCTTAAATTTAAATATTTTATATCCTTACATCATTCGTACAAATACGCACTCAATTGTTGGTTTAAGGCTACTTCATTCTAATATGCATATTTTGGGGTTGTTACTTATTTTTATATTTTTCTAAAATTTTTATTTAATTTCCTTAAATTTAAATATTTTATATCGTTATGTTATGCGTACAAATATGCACTCGGTTGTTGGTTTAAGGTTAGTTCATGCGCTAAAAATATTTTCCTAATTTTTTCATATTTTTATAAATATTTTTTCTATTTTTGATTTATTTTTACATATTTGTTCAATTTTAATAAATGATATTTGCAAAAAAAAATAGTTTTTCAAAGAAAATTATCATTTACAAATTACGCGACCTTTTTTTAAGTGCACAGGCTCCATCTCGCATCAAAACGTGCAGTTCGGTTCCGTATATGTATGGTATGATTCTCTGGCAAAATCATGTCTACTCCTGTCACTTGGGTTTTTTTTAAGCATATATAAGGGGGTAGAGGTGTTGAAGGCACTTCAAGGCGACTGTCGGTAGTTGGGATAGGCGCTCAGTGGTCATGTCGACGTGCAGCGTGGGCGCATGGCAGCATGCATGGCTAGTCCATGCAAGCCGTCTGTGCCCATGTAGCAACGTCGTCCGCGCTTCATTGTACGCTAGTGTCGGTTATCGGTGGCGTCGTCCACGACGGGGCTGCTGGCGCTAGACTTTGGATGAGGCGGTGCCTTCATGCGAGCGGTGAGTACTAGATGCTTCTCTCGGGGCAAGCTTCAGGCGCTGCACGCATGCGGCCAAGCCCAATCCGCGGTGAGCTCCGACGGCTGCCGTGGGCGGCGCCCGTGCATGAGCTTCGGCGTGCCTTCATCTCCTTTTCTCCCCCTAAGGGCGGGCTATCGTGTCAAGCGAGACTTGCTTCTGCCTTGCAACATCCGCATGGGCAGCAGCACACGACATCTATTGCTGGGCGTTGGGGCCGGTGCTGGGCGTGCATCGATGGAGCATTTGGACGCACGGCGCATGAGTTGTATTCAGCACATGCTATTAGGTTGCATCCCTGCTCGAGCAGCGACGTCCTGAGATGAGCTCAACGAGAACAGATAACGCAGGTGTCCTAAGATGAGCTCAACGAGAACAGAAATCTCATGTGGAACAGAAGGGTAAAAGCTCGTTTGATTCTGACTTCCAGTACGAATACGAACCGTGAAAGCGTGGCCTAACGATCCTTTAGACCTTCGTAATTTGAAGGTAGAGGTGTCGAAAAAGTTAACACAGGGATAACTGGCTTGCGGTAGCCAAGCGTTCATAGCGACGTTTCTTTTTGATCCTTCGATGTCGGCTCTTCCTATCATTGTGAAGCAGAATTCACCAAGTGTTTGATTGTTCACCCACCACTAGGGAACGTGAGCTGGGTTTAGACCGTCGTGAGACAGGTTAGTTTTACCCTACTGATGACAGTGTCGCAATAGTAATTCAACCTAGTACGAGAGAAACCGTTGATTCACACAATTGGTCATCGAGCTTGGTTGAAAAGCCAGTGGTGCGAAGCTACCGTGTGCTGGATTATGACTGAACGCCTCTAAATCAGAATCCAGGCTACAAGCGACGCATGTGCCCTCCGTCCGCTTCCCGACCCACCGTAGGGGCCTCGGCCCCCAAGGGCACGTGTCGTTAGCTAAGCCGCCGCGGTGGAAGGGTCGCGGTGGCCGCCTTAAAGTACAATTGAAGTACAATTTCCATCGAGTGGCGGGCAAAATCCTTTGCAGATGACTTAAATACGCGACGGGGTATTGTAAGTGGCAGAGCGTCCTTTCTGCCATGATCCACTGAGATTCAGCCCTTTGTCGCTCCGGTTCGTCCCTCCCCATCCAATCCAGCCATCTTGCCGCCCGTCTCCAAAGGAGGTTTGTGCATCCGTCCTTGAAAAATCCCACCAAGTGTTGCGAGCTCACCTCACTCGAGTTATCCTCTTGTTTTTCAAGCAACGCGTGCGCTCCATTCCAAACAGTTAAGCATACAATATCGAGTGGCCTTTCGCGAAAAACAACGACATCATCCTAATATTTTCCTGATGTTCCTCCATCCTCGTCACCTTTGCACACTCATTTCTCTACATATCTGCTCTAATTTTGTATTTTAAATGTATTTCAACGTTACCTCATATGTCGTGGCAGTTTTCGTAATGTCCTGTCGCCTTTTTTTTCAAATTTTTATTTAATATCCTTAAATTTAAATATTTTATATCGTTACGTCATTCGTACAAATACGTACTCAATTATTGGTTTAAGGCTACTTCATTGTAACATGCATATTTTGGGGGTGTTACTTATTTTTATATATTTTTAAAATTTTTATTTAATATCCTTAAATTAAAATATTTTATATCGTTACGTTATACGTACAAATATGCACTCGATTGTTGGTTTAAGGTTAGTTCATGCACTAAGAATATTTTCCTAATTTTTTCATATTTTTATAAATATTTTTTCTATTTTAGATTTATTTTTACATATTACGCGACCTTTTTGTGAGTGCACAGGCTCCGTCTCACATCAAAACGTGCAATTCGGGTCCGCATATGTCTGGTATGATTCTCTGGCAAAATCATGTCTACTCCTATCACTTGGGTTTTTTTTTAAGCATATATAAGGGGGGTAGAGGTGTTGAAGGAACTTCAAGGCGACTGTCGGTAGTTGGCATAGGCGCTCAGTGGACATGTCGGCGTGCAGCGTGGGCGCATGGCAGTATGCATGGCTAGTCCGTGCGAGGCGTGGGCGGCGCCCGTACATGAGCCTCGGCGTGCCTTCATCTCATCTGCTCCCCCCAAGGGCGGGCTATCGTGTCAAGCGGGACTTGCTTCAGCCTTGCAACATCCGCATTGGCAGCAGCGCACGACATCTATTGCTGGGCGTTGGGGCCGGTGCTGGGCGTGCATCGACGGAGCATTTGGACGCACGGCACGTGAGTTGTGTTCGGCACGTGCGGTTAGGTTGCATCCCTGCTCGAGCAGCGACGTCCTAACCCACCTGCCATCTCAGTCACGGGGCAAGTGCAATGTAGGCTTGCTCGAAGTCGGTTTCCTGTGCTGCATGCATTATCAAGTTTTATCGATCGCCTTTCGCCCCTCGCATTTCGTGTGCGGGGCGAATCGATAGGCCGCCCTTGCGTCCCACGCCTCTCTCGCTTTGTTGTACGATGTCGTGGTCTGTGAGCGGCGGTCGGGATACTCGGATGTGGTAGACGCAGTGGGCATGGGGCCTTCATCGACTCCTATCTGCCCCGTACGACGCTCCTTGCAAATGACGGTCGCGCTCGCCTTGAATCCCTGCACCATGGCACCAAGGCACCAGGGCAGCTTGGCACCGTGGCGCCATGGCACCCAGGGCACCATGGCACCAAGGCACTGTGTCGCCATGCCACCGTAGCACCAAGGCGGCGTGGCACCATGGCACCAAAGCGGCGTGGCACCATGGCACCAGGGCACCAAGGCACCAGGGCACCAGGGCACCATGACAGCAAGGAACCAAGGCACCGTGGCGCCATCGCACCGTGGAACCAAGGAGGCGTGGCACCATGGCACCAAGGCCCCGTGGCCCCGTGGCAGCATAGCACCATGGCACCAAGGAACTGTGGCACAATGGCGCCGTGGCACCAAGGCACCGTGGCACCATGGAACCGTGGCACCGAGGCACCGTGGCAGCATGGCGCCATGACACCAAGGCAGCATGGCGCCATGCCACCAAGGCGCCGTGGCACCAAGGCATCGTGGCACCATGGCACCCAGGCACCGTGGTGCCGTGGCACCGTGGCACCAAGGCACCATGGCACCATGGC
This sequence comes from Capsicum baccatum var. pendulum, assembly GCA_030864225.1. Classification (NCBI taxonomy): domain Eukaryota; kingdom Viridiplantae; phylum Streptophyta; class Magnoliopsida; order Solanales; family Solanaceae; genus Capsicum; species Capsicum baccatum. The sequence goes on along the minus strand of CM061561.1, from coordinate 275,425,438 downwards.
ACCAAGGCACAACACTTCGTGGCAAAATCAAAAGGCGTAAACCTACGTTCGATCATCCTAATATTTTCCTGACGTTCCTCGATCCTCGTCACCGTTGCACACTCATTTCTCTACATATCCGCTCCAATTTTGTATTTTAAATATATGTCAATTCTACCTCATATGTCGTGGCGGTTTTCGTAATGTCCCGTCGCCTTTTTTTCAAATTTTTATTGAATATCCTTAAATTTAAATATTTTATATCGTTACGTCATTCGTACAAATACACACTCAATTGTTGGTTTAAGGCTACTTCATTCTAATATGCATATTTTGGGGTTGTTACTTATTTTTATATTTTTCTAAAAATTTTATTTAATTTCCTTAAATTTAAATATTTTATATCGTTATGTTATGCGTACAAATATGCACACGATTATTGGTTTAAGGTTAGTTCATGCGCTAAGAATATTTTCCAAATTTTTTCATATTTTTATAAATATTTTTTCTATTTTTGATTTATTTTTACATATTTTTTCAATTTTAATAAATGATATTTGTAAAAAAAATTTTTTTTCAACGAAAATTATCATTTACAAATTACGCGACCTTTTTTTGAGTGCACAGGCTCCGTCTCACATCAAAACGTGCAGTTCGGTTCCGCATATGTCTGGTATGATTCTCTGGCAAAATCATGTCTACTCCTGTCACTTGGGTTTTTTTTAAGCATATATAAGGGGGGTAGAGGTGTTGAAGGCACTTCAAGGCGACTGTCGGTAGTTGGCATAGGCGCTCAGTGGCCATGTCAACGTGCAGCATGGGCGCATGGTAGCATGCATGGCTAGTCCGTGCGAGCCGTCCGTGCCCGTGTAGCAACGTCGTCCGCGCTTTATTGTACGCTAGTGTCGG
>CM061561.1:275408829-275416550 GCA_030864225.1 Capsicum baccatum var. pendulum | reverse complement strand
GACTAACCTCTTGGAGAATTCGTACCGTTAGACACACTTTAAGCTCGAGAGAGTTAAAGTGAAATAGTCCTTGTTTAGGTCGAGAGACGCTTGGATTTACCATCGACTACAATTCTCTATAAGCAATTGCATGTCAGAATTCTACACACTCATAGCCAATAGAGACGTATACCTCAGAAGGTGGACATAACCCCAACGCTTCAATTCTCATTGTTTACAACTTACGTAACAATCCTTCTCTTTTTACTTTGCTATTTTCAGCTTTTACTTTATTGTTTTGGTTACACATTACAATCTCCCCTCATTACGAGACTTGCACTAAAAGTCTAGTAATTCTGCTTACTTGTTGACCAAGCTATTCTCTGTGGGATCGATACCCAACCCAGTTGGGTTCTATATTTGCTAACGACCGCTTTACACTCCTACGAGAGCTGTAGATTGAGCGTTATCAAAAATTGGCGCCGTTGCCGGGGAATACGAGTGTCAATCAAGTTCGTGATAATTACTAGACCCTTTGGTCAAAGATTCTCGTACTTTTACATTTAGTTTTTGTTTTTGTTTATTGCAGGTTTTTACTTTAGTGCATGCCCCATACTAGAAGTTCTGGTCAACCGTTATTACCAATCAATCCTGAACCACAACAAATTAGAAGAATGGAAGCACAAGCTGAAATCGACAGGACGGCTGCTCAACACGAGCAGGCAAGATTTGCTTCTCTTGTCGCTGCTCAAGTCCAACAACAAAACATTGATAATCCGGGGCGAGCAACAAATCCTGACGATGAAGATTTAGGTGATGACGAGTTGATAAACCCAAGGCATGTTGCTGAAACTACAACACCTGCCAACAGAAGAGGTCGACAAGCTCGGTATAGGTATGATCGCCAACCTTTGCAGCCATCTTTCGACGATGATGATGATGATCTTGATGGTGCCGGAGCCACTGGAGCTATAATTCCACCACCATTAGCGCCCGGAGCCAAGTTCAACATCACAAGCACCATGATTCAATTATTGCAACTCAAGGGATTATTTGGTGGACTAGCAGGCGATGATCCGAATATGTATCTCATCAACTTTATTTCTACATGCAAGTCGTTTGACAATCCTGGTGTTGGTCAGAATGCAATTCGATTACGTCTATTTCCATTGTATCTGTCTGGGGAGGCAACACTATGGTTGAATGGGCTGACTCCTGATTCTATTACAAATTGGAGGCAATTGAGAGACGCTTTCCTAGAAAGATTCTTTCCGCCATCCAAGAAGGCGCAATTGAGAGATGAAATCAGCAACTTTCGTCAGCTTCCCACTGAAGCTCGTCATGAAACATAGGAGAGGTTCAAGACAAAGCTAGCGAGATGCCCATACCATCACATGACTAATGTTCACCTAATGGAGATCTTGTATTGAGCCTTGAATTCAATAACTAAACCGGTGGTGGATAATGCAGCTGGAGGTTCTTTCATGGACCTCACCTTTGGTCAAGCAAGCAATATACTAGATTGCATAATGAAACAAAGTAGAGCTTGGCATACCAGGGATTCTGAGGTAGCAATCCCCACTTTATCTATTGGCATGACTGCAGACCAAAGAAGAAGAGAAGAGGAACGTGATCAAGACATGGCGCACATGAAAAAACAAATGGATCTTCTGAAAAAGCATTTATTATCAGGGAAGACCAAAAAAGTGAAAGCTGTGACGCTAAAAGGAAGAGCGAATCTGATTCTGAAGAGGAGACCAACTACTTGAACAATCAGGGGGGTTTTCGTGGGAATGCCCAAGGAAACCAAGGTCGGAACTATTATGATAAATCTAGAAGCAAAGACCAAGGTAGTTGGAAGAAAAATAGTGAAAAGAGTGGTTTGTACGTTCCCCCTGGTAGACGTGATACCACCACATCTAATTCTGGAAGTATGGAAGACATGATGACTAAGTTATTGAAAGGAGTGGAAGCAACGAGCGTGGGAGTTACGGAGGTGATTAATGATTTGTCCTCCATGAAGCAATTAGTTGATTCTCATTCCACTTCTATCAAGCAAATAGAGCAGCAATTGAGCCAACTTTCAGCAGCATTCAATCAAAGAAAGGTTGGCACCTTACCGAGCGATATTGTGCAAAACCCAAGGAATGATGGGTCATGCATGGCCATCACTACCACAAGTGGTAAGGTGCTGGAAACTTTAGCAAAAGACAAGCAAGTGGTTGACGAAGTTGCGGACAAGGATAACAACGCGAAACGTGAGGAATCCACGGATGACGTTACTAACGTCACTCCCAACGACGTGCAAACTGAAAAAGTGGAAAAACGGAAGCAAAAGGAGAAGAAAGCCAACGAGAGAACACTTTCATACCCACCACCACCTTTTCCCCAAATATTGAAGAAGGTGGCGGATGACACTAAGTTCAGCAAATTTATGACTATGTTGAAGCAGCTGACCATCAATATTCCATTAGTGGAGGCACTTGAACAAATGCCTGGGTATGCGAAGTTTATGAAAGATCTTTTGACAAAGAAGAGGGCAGAAAGTTATGAGCTGAAGGATGATGTACATCATTGTAGTGCAATTGCTACCCGATCGATAGTTCAGAAGAAGGCCGACCCCAGAGCTTTCACTATTCCTTGCACCGTCGGATCTTTGAACTTTGCCAAAGCAATATGTGACTTAGGAGCCAGCATCAACTTGATGCCATTATCGATCTACAAGAAGTTGGGGTTAGGAGATCCTACACCAACTAATATGAGGCTTGTCATGGCGGATAGGTCCGTAAAATGACCTGTTGGTATTCTATGTGACGTATTGGTAAAGGTTTCTTCATTCATCTTTCCGGCAGACTTTGTTATTTTAGATTGTGAAGCAAACTCAGAAGTTCCCATAATCTTGGGGCGCCCTTTCCTTTCTACAGGAAGTGTGCTCATTGATTTAAGGGCTAATGAACTTTCATTCCGAATAAATGACGAAGTGGTTCGTTTTGATGTTTGCAAATCAATGAAGCAACCCAAAGATCTGAGTGTATTTTCTGTGGCTGATGTTGTCTTTGATGATGAGAAGGAACAACTTGAAGAAGAGCAAATTCTTGATGATCCTTTGGAGGTTTTGCTCATGAAAGGAGAGAATGAGGATGCTGAAATTTCTAAAGAAGCTATTTGTGCTCTATCAGGATTAGGGACATATCGCTATACTCCCAATAAGCTGGATCTTTATCTCAAGAATCGACCCACACAACCAGCTAAGCCATCTATTGAAGAACCACCCACACTAGAATTGTAGGAGCTGGCAAGCCATTTGACGTACGCATTCTTAGGAAGCAGAAACACTCTTCCAGTCATAGTGGCAACCGATTTGGGTGAGCAACAAGTTGAAACTCTTATTGCAATCTTACGCAAGCATATTAGAGCCATTGGATGGACCATTGCGGATATTATTGGTATTCCACCTCGGATTTGCACACATAAAATTCAGCTTCAAGAAAAGTGCATACCCACCATTGAACATCAAAGACGTTTAAACCCACCTATGCAAGAAGTGGTGAAGAAGGAGATTATCAAGTGGTTAGACGCAGGAGTTGTATATCCTATCTCTGATAGCACATGGGTAAGTCTTGTACAATGTGTTCCCAAGAAAGGAGGTATGACGGTGGTCGCAAATGCGAAGAATGAGCTTATTCCACTCAGGCCCGTTACTGGATGGAGAGTATGCATGGACTACCGCAAGCTGAATTCTTGGACGCTCAAAGATCACTTCCCCATGCCATTTATGGACTAAATGCTAGATCGATTAGTGGGGAAAGAATGGTTTTGCTCCTTGGATGGTTATTCAGGTTATAATCCGATTTTTATTGCTCCCGAAGACCAAGAGAAGACAACGTTTATATGCCCATATGGTACGTTTGCCTTCAAACGTATGCCATTCGGGTTATGTAACGCACCAACCATTTTTCAACGTTGTATGATGTCTATTTTCTCTGATATGGTTGAAGACACTTTGGAGGTATTTATTGACGACTTTTCATATGTTGGTGAGTCTTTTGAAGCGTGTTTTGAAAACTTGAGCATGGCATTACAAAGATGTGTAGAGTTCAACCTTGTGCTGAATTGGGAGAAGTACCACTTCATGGTAAAAGAAGGAATCGTTCTTGGACTTCGATATTCAGAGATGCATACGACTATGTGAGAAGGTGTGACCAATGCCAACGTCAAGGTGCTATTTCAAAACACCATGAAATGCCCATGTCCAAAATTCTGGTGGTAGAACTATTTGATGTGTGGGGTATTGATTTCATGGATCCATTCGTGAATTCGTATGGAATGAAGTACATCTTGGTTGCTGTGGATTATGTTTCAAAATGGGTTGAAGCTGTAGCATTGGCTGACAACGAAGGAAAGCGTGTTGTAGCGTTCTTAAAGAAAAATATCTTCTCTCGCTTTGGAGTACCTCGTACTATCATAAGTGATGGAGGATCTCACTTTTGTAACAAGCTATTCAAATCTGTATTGGCTAAGCATGGTGTCAAGCAGCATAAGGTGGCTACGCCTTATCATACCCAAACTAGTGGACAAGTAGAGGTTTCCAATCGTGAGATCAAGCAAATCCTTGCAAAGACGGTTAATGCTAATAGGAAGGATTGGTATAGGAAGCTAGATGATGCACTATGGGCGTATAGGACTGCATTCAAGACACCCATTGGTATGTCACCTTATCAGCTAGTTTATGGGAAGGCATGTCATCTACCCACTGATCTCGAGAACAAGGCATTGTGGGCATTGAAGCAATTGAACTTGAATTGGGATGATGTGAAGAATCTGAGGTTAGAGCAGCTGAACGAACTAGATGAATTCCGTCTCCATGCATATGAACGATCGGATTTATATAAGGAGCGGATGAAGAAGTATCATGATCAGCGGATTGTTCGACGAAACTTCCAAAAAGGTGCCATGGTACTACTCTTCAATTCCAGATTAAAACTCTTCCCAGGTAAGTTAAAATCTAAGTGGTCTGGTCCATTTAAAGTTATCCAAGTCTACTCGTCTAGAGTAGTCGAACTGGAAGGCAATAATGGTGTTATCTTCAAAGTGAATGGCCAATGTGTTAAGCCTTATATCGGTCCTCTTGACTCGATGAATGACATGGCCATCACTTATCGCGACAAAGTCTAAGTACTCGAGATTACTATGTCGAGCCACGACAATAAATAAGGTGCTACATGGGAGGCAACCCATCGTTTTATTGTTTTATCTTTTATCGTTTTTCCTTTCATTCTAATACTTGTTTTGTTTTGATAAATGAAAATCCAAAAATAAGAGTCGTGCCATGACCAAAACTAAGGCGCTTGGTGGGAGGCAACCCATCGTACTAATCGTTTTCATTTGTTTTGAGGAAAAATAGGTGCAAGAAGTATTCAACGAGGAGATTGATTTCAATTGACGATTTGGACGCATTGTATGGTAAAGTTGGTAAGTTAGGAATAGTGATGCATAAGGCTATGGATTAAGCATCTCTCATGCCTAAATAGTCATCGAGGAAGGCTAGGCCTTGGAAAAATTAGGCCATGAACGATGCACAACCTATCCTATAGCCTAAGGTCTCGGAATCTAGTGTGCTATACACTATGCGCCGCCTATTCCTAAGTATGCTTTTGACTATGCGCCGCCTATGCTATGGCATTTGGTCTCAGTATCTCATATGCCATAGACTATGTGGCACATATGTCTACCAATACCATAGACTATGCGGCGCATATGTCCCATTAAGACATAGACAATGCGTCGCATATGTCATGTCTATGCCAAGCATTATACGCTGCATATGTGGGATTTTTGTCTCCAAAACCGATTGTAAATGGGTCATAACCCGACCCATTCTCTTCCTATATAAAGGGGACTTAGTTTTACAACACAACCACACTAAAAATTGACCTAAGGGTACCGCATATACATCCAAATCCTCTCAAAATTTTCTTCTTTTGCTCTTCCAATTCACAAAACCATCCCCACAAGCTTGAAGCAAGTAAGTGCTATCTTATTCTTCATTTATTTCTCGTAAGTACTACGTTGCTATGTCTAGTATGAATTACTAAATCGTATAAGATTGTTGGTGATGTTTATGTGTTTGGATAGTTGATACAAAATCATGTGAGTGAACATATACGTAGGAAAATCTTGACTTGTTTCCGACTTGAATTTAGTTTCAATAGCATTGTTATGATATTCACAGAATTACTATGGCTATGAACATTGCTTAATATTGTTGTTTGGATACTTACATGTTAGACTATCCCAGCCATTGGGATAAGACTTATAGTGCCTACCGGCATGAGAGGTTGTGATTGTTGTAAGAATAACTATTCCATGTGGTAACCCCTATGTAGTAGTGTTGTTATATCTACCATGAAAGTAGTCCAATGGCTTCAAGTAAGTGATGCATTGCTGATTTTCTTGTCGGAATACAATCCTAAAACGTATGTCGATGAAATCTGAGTAATCGACCACTTTCACTTCACTGATTTGTGTTAACAAAACTAAGTGTGGGGTGGTACCCCTAATGCTTGTTTATAGATTGTATCGATTGAGATTGTTCTGCCACTAACACTATTTCTAGTCTCAGGTACAATGGCACCTAAAGCAAGGCAAGGCAAGGAGAAGGCTACCACTTCCCAAAAGGGCAAAAAGAGAGGTCGCAAGGACCAAGGAGAATCATCCTCAGCACAACTACCCCGCAGAATGTTTGGAATAAAATGGGTTCTTGAGGAGGAAGCCAAAGAATTGTACAGGAACAACAAAGAACGAAAATATGTTCACGTTGACTTGATCAACAAGGACACCTTAGCAAAGAAGGAGTCGCGTATGTTGGCAAAAATAATGGCATTGAAGCTGGATTTCATCTTACGTGACATGGGAGAATGTAACCTTGATTTAACAAGAGAGTTTAATGCCAACTGGTCGCCGAACACAATAGGCAATGAAGTCAAAATTCGGGGCCAAGTGTTACAGCTCACCGCGGATTGGATCAACTCTTTTCTTGGCTTACCTTCGGTCGACACAGTACCATTCAAAGAGCTGTACAACAGGCCTCCTTATAGAGCAATACGACACACACTTTGTGGAAGCAGATCGATGGCAAGGTGGGGCAGACATAAAGAAACCGGCCGATACAACACTTCCCCTATGATACACTAAATAGGGAAACAAGAATCTGGATGCGCATTGTCAACTCATGCCTTATTCCTGGGACTCAATACACCAAGATATCAAGAGATAGAGTGTGTTTGGTCTATGCTTTGATGATGAATGTCCCTATCAACTTTGGGGCATTAATTCGATCTACCATGACGAAGGCCAGACTCCACAAAAGGTCCCACTTCACATTTGGAAATTGTTTGACAGCAATCTTGCGGAAGGAGGATATCAAAGAGGAACCAGCTGACCACAAACTCCCACATAACCCAAAGAAGGTTGACCTCACCAAGGTCAAAGACGATGAAAAAACTCATGGTGTCAACCTTACCACTGCGGAGAGATATGATCGTGATGAGAGTTTCTTCCATCATCTCTATGGCATGACACGATTCACTATGATGAGTGGTGGACGTGTTCCAACTGCTGAAGAGCTCCAACAGCTGGACCACGACTACCTAATGAACATGCACACATGGGAGATGTGTGGAGTGGGCGTATACTTTTAGGAACCTCTAGAGGATGATGTGCCGACTGATGTCGATCGACGC
>CM061561.1:275381329-275398829 GCA_030864225.1 Capsicum baccatum var. pendulum | reverse complement strand
GGCACTGTGGCGCCATGCCACCGTAGCACCAAGGCGGCGTGGCACCATGGCACCAAGGCGGCGTGGCACCATGGCAGTAGGGCACTAAGGGACCAGGGCACCAGGGCACTATGACAGCAAGGCACCAAGGCACCGTGGCGCCATGGCACCGTGGCACCAAGGCGGCGTGGCACCATGGCACCAAGGCACCGTGGCACCAAGTCGGCATGCAACCATGGCACCAGGGCACCAAGACACCATGGCGCCAAGGAACCATGGCGCCGTGGCACCAAGGCGGCCTGGCACCTTGGCACCAAGGCACCGTGGCACCAAGGTGGCGTGGCACCATGGCACACAGGCAACATGGCACCGTGGCACCATGGCACCCAGGCACCATGGCACCGCGGCACGATGGCACCAACGCATCGCGACACCAAGGCACCGTCACACCATGGCACCATGGCACCAAGGCACCGTGGCCCCGTGGCAGCATAGCACCATTTCACTAAGGCACCGTGGCACAATGGCACCGTGGCACCAAGGCACCGTGGCACCATGGCACCGTGGCACCGAGGCACCGTGGCAGCATGGCGCCATGACACCAAGGCAGCATGGCGCCATGCCACAAAGGCGTCGTGGCGCCGTGGCACCATGGCACTCAGGCACAGTCGCGCCGTGGCACCGTGGCACCAAGGCACCATGGCACCATGGCACCAAGGCACCATAGCACCAAGGCACAACGCACCGTGGCAAAATCAAAAGAGCGTAAACCTACGTTCGATCATCCTAATATTTTCCTGACGTTCCTCGATCCTCGTCACCGTTGCACACTCATTTCTCTACATATCCGCTCTAATTTTGTATTTTAAATATATGTCAATTCTACCTCATACGTCGTGGCGGTTTTCGTAATGTCCCGTCGCCTTTTTTTCAAATTTTTATTTAATATCCTTAAATTTAAATATTTTATATCATTACGTCATTCGTGCAAATACGCACTCAATTGTTGGTTTTAGGCTACTTCATTCTAATATGCATATTTTGGGGTTGTTACTTATTTTTATATTTTTCTAAAATTTTTATTTAATTTCCTTAAATTTAAATATTTTATATCGTTAGGTTATGTGTACAAATATGCACTCGATTGTTATTTTAAGGTTAGTTCATGCGCTAAGAATATTTTCCTAATTTTTTCATATTTTTATAAATATTTTTTCTATTTTTGATTTATTTTTATATATTTTTTCAATTTTAATTAATGATATTTGTAAAAAAAATATTTTTTAAACGAAAATTATCATTTACAAGTTACGCGACCTTTTTTGTGTGCACAGGCTCTGTCTCACATCAAAACGTGCAGTTCGGTTCCGCATATGTCTGGTATGATTCTCTGGCAAAATCATGTCTACTCCTGTCACTTGGGTTTTTTTTTAAGCATATATAAGGAGGGTAGAGGTGTTGAAGGCACTTCAAGGTGACTGTCGGTAGTTGGCATAGGCGCTCAGTGGCCATGTCGACGTGCAGCGTGGGCGCATGGCAGCATGCATGGCTAGTCCGTGCGAGCCGTCCGTGCCCGTGTAGCAACGTTGGCCGCGCTTCATTGTATGCTCGTGTCGATTATCGGTGGCGTTGTCCACGTTGGGGCTGCTGGCGCTAGACTTCGGACGAGGCGGTAACTTCGTACAAGCGGTGCCCGTGCATGAGCCTCGGCGTGCCTTCATCTCCTATGCTCCCCCCAAGGGCGGGCTATCGTGTCAAGCGGGACTTGCTTCAGCCTTGCAACATCCGCATTGGCAGCAGCGCACGTCATCTATTGCTGGGCGTTGGGGCCGGTGCTGGGCGTGCATCGACGGAGCATTTGGACGCACGACGCGTGAGTTGTGTTCGGCACGTGCGGTTAGGTTGGATCCCTGCTCGAGCAGCGACGTCCTGACCCGCCTGCCATCTCAGTCGCGGCACAAGCGTAATTTCGGCTTGCTCGAAGCCGGTTTACTGTGCTGCATGCATTATCAAGTTTTATCGATCTCCTTTCGCCCCTCGCATTTCATGCGCGGGGCGAATCGATAGGCCGCTCTTGCGTCCCATACCTCCCTCGCTTCGTCATGCAATATCGTGGTCCGTGAGCGGCAGTCGGGATACTCGATTGCAGTAGACGCAGTGGGCATGGGGCCTTCATCGACTCCTATCTGCCCCGTATGATGCTCCTTGCAAATGACGGTCGCGCTTGCCTTTAATCCCTGCATCATGGCACCAGGGCACCATGGCACCAAGGCACCGTGGCGCCATGCCACCGTAGCACCAAGGCGGCGTGGCCCATGGCACCAAGGCGGCGTGGCACCATGGCACCAGTGCACCAGGGCACTAGGGCACCATGACAGCAAGGCACCAAGGCACCGTGGCACCAAGGCGGCGTGGCACCATGGCACCAAGGCACCGTGCCACCAAGTCGGCGTGCAACCATGGCACCATGGCAACAATGCACCATGTCACCGTGGCACCAAGGCGGCCTGGCACCTTGGCACCTTGGCACAAAGGCACCGTGGCACCAAGGTGGCGTGGCACTATGGCACACAGGCACCATGGCACCGTGGCACCATGGCACCCAGGCACCATGGCACCGCGGCACCAGGGCACCGCAGCACCATGGCACCAATGCATCGCGGCACCAAGGCACCGTGACACTATGGCACCATCGCACCGTGGCACCGTGGCACCACGACACCACGGCACTAAGGCACCATGGAACCATGGCACCGTGGCACCAAGGCACCGTGGCCCCATGGCAGCATAGCACCATTTCACTAAGGCACCATGGCACAATGGCGCCGTGGCACCAAGGAACCGTGGCACCATGGCACCGTGGCACCAAGGCACCGTGGCAGCATGGCGCCATGACACCAAGGCAGCATGGCGCCATGCCACCAAGGCGCCGTGGCGCCGTGGTACCAAGGCATCGTGGCACCATGGCACCCAGGCACTGTCGCGCCGTGGCACCGTGGAACCAAGGCACCATGGCACCATGGCACCAAGGCACCATGGCACCAAGGCACAACGCACCGTAGCAAAATCAAAAGAGCGTAAACCTACGTTCGATCATCCTAATATTTTCCTGACGTTCCTCGATCCTCATCACCGTTGCACACTCATTTCTCTACATATCCACTCTAATTTTGTATTTTAAATATATGTTAATTCTACCTCATATGTCGTGGCGGTTTTGGTAATGTCCCGTCGCCTTTTTTTCAAATTTTTATTTAATATCCTTAAATTTAAATATTTTATATCATTACGTCATTCGTACAAATAAGCACTCAATTGTTGGTTTAAGGCTACTTCATTCTAATATGCATATTTTGGTGTTGTTACTTATTTTTATATTTTTCTAAATTTTTTATTTAATTTCCTTAAATTTAAATATTTTATATCGTTACGTTATGCGTACAAATATGTACTCGATTGTTGGTTTAAGGTTAGTTCATGCGCTAAGAATATTTTTCTAATTTTTTCATATTTTAATAAATATTTTTTCTATTTTTGATTTATTTTTCCATATTTTTTCAATTTTAATAATTGATATTTTAAAAAAAAAATATTTTTTCAACGAAAATTATCATTTACAAATTATGCGACCTTTTTTTGAGTGCACAAGCTCCGTCTCACATCAAAACGTGCAGTTCGGTTCCGCATATATATGATATGATTCTCTGGCAAATTCATGTCCACTCCTATCACTTGGGTTTTTTTTATGCATATATAAGGGGGGTAGAGGTGTTGAAGGCACTTCAAGGCGACTGTCGGTAGTTGGCATAGGCGCTCAGTGGCCATATCGACGTGCAACGTGGGCGCATGGCAGCATGCATGGCTAGTAAGGGCACCGTGGAACAATGGCGCCGTGGCACCAAGGCACTCTGGCACCATGGCACCGTGGCACCGAGGCACCGTGGCAGCATGGCGCCATGACACCAAGGCAGCATGGCGCAATGCCACCAAGGCGCCGTCGCGCCGTGGCACCAGGGCATCGTGTCACCATGTCACCCAGGCACCGTGAGGGCCGTGGCACCGTGGCACCAAGGGACCATGACACCATGGCACCAAGGCACAACGCACCGTGGCAAAATCAAAAGAGTGTAAACCTACGTTCGATCATCCTAATATTTTCCTGACGTTTCTCGATCCTCGTCACCGTTGCACACTCATTTCTCTACATATCCGCTCTAATTTTGTATTTTAAATATATGTCAATTTTACCTCATATGTCGTGGCGGTTTTCGTAATGTCCCATCGCCTTTTTTTCAAATTTATATTTAATATGCTTAAATTTAAATATTTTATATCGTTACGTCATTCGTACAAATACGCACTCAATTGTTGGTTTAAGGCTACTTCATTCTAATATGCATATTTTGGGGTTGTTACTTATTTTTATATTTTTCTAAAATTTTTATTTAATTTCTATAAATTTAAATATATTTTATATCGTTACGTTATGCGTGCAAATATGCACTCGATTGTAAATTACGCGACCTTTTTGTGAGTGCACAGGCTCCGTCTCACATCAAAACGTGCAATTCGGGTCCGCATATGTCTGGTATGATTCTCTGGCAAAATCATGTCTACTCCTGTCACTTGGGTTTTTTTTAAGCATATATAAGGGGGGTAGAGGTGTTGAAGGCACTTCAAGGCGACTGTCGGTAGTTGGCATAGGCGCTCAGTGGACATGTCGGCGTGCAGCGTGGGTGCATGGCAGCATGCATGGCTAGTCCGTGCGAGGCATCCGTGCCCGTGTAGCAACGTCGGCCGCGCTTCATTGTGCGCTCGTGTCGGTTATCGGTGGCGTCGTCCACGACGGGGCTGCTGGTGCTAGTCTTTTGACGAGGCGGTGCCTTCGTGCGAGCGGCGAGTACTGGATGCTGCTCTCGAGGCAAGCTCCAGGCGCTGCACGCATGCGGCCGAGCCCAATCTACGGCGAGCGTCGGCGGCCGGTGTGGGCGGCGCCCGTGCATGAGCCTCGGTGTGCCTTCATCTCCTCTGCTCCCCCCAAGGGTGGGATATCGTGTCAAGCGGGACTTGCTTCAGCCTTACAACATCCACATTGGCAGCAGCGCACGACATCTATTGCTGGACGTTGGGGCCGGTACTGGGCATGCATCGACAGAGCATTTGGACGCACGACGCGTGAGTTGTGTCCGGCACGTGCGGTTAGGTTTGATCCCTGCTCGAGCAGCGACGTCCTGACCCGACTGCCATCTCAGTAGCGGGGCAAGTGCAATGTAGGCTTGCTCGAAGTCGGTTTCCTGTGCTGCATGCATTATCAAGTTTTATCGATTGCCTTTCGCCCCTCGCATTTGATGCCCGAGGCGAATCGATAGGCCGCCCTTGCGTCCCACGCCTCCCTAGCTTCGTCGTGCGATGTCGTGGTCCATGAGCGGCGGTCGGGATACTCGGATACGGTAGACGCAGTGGGCATTGGGCCTTCATCGACTCCTATCTGCCCCGTACGACGCTCCTTCCAAATGACGGTCGCGCTCGCCTTGAATCCCTGAACCATGGCACCAAGGCAACAGGGCAGCTTGGCACCGTGGCGCCATGGCATCGGGGCACCAAGGCACCGTGGCACCAAGGTGGTGTGGCACCATGGCACACAGGCACCATGGCACCATGGCACCCAGGCACCATGGCACCGCGGCACCATGGCACCAACGCATCGGGGCACCAACGCACCGTGACACCATGGCACCGTGGCACCGTGGCACCGCGGCACCAGGGCACTAAGGCACCATGGAACCATGGCACCGTGGCACCAAGGCACCGTGGCACCAAGGCACCGTGGCCCCGTGGCAGCATAGCACCATGGCACCAAGGCACCGTGGCACAATGGCGCCGTGGCACCAAGGCACCGTGGCACCATGGCACCGAGGCACCGTGGCAGCATGGCGCCATGACACCAAGGCAGCATGGCGCCATGACACCAAGGCGCCGTGGCGCCATGCCACCAAGGCATCGTGGCACCATGGCACCCAGGCACCGTGGTGCCGTGGCACCGTGGCACCAAGGCACCATGGAACCATGGCACCAAGGCACAACGCACCGTGGCAAATTCAAAAGAGCGTAAACCTACGTTCGATCATCCCAATATTTTCCTGACGTTCCTCAATCGTCGTCACCGTTGCACACTCATTTCTGTACATATCCGCTCTAATTTTGTATTTTAAATATATGTCAATTCTACCACAAATGTCGTGGCGGTTTTCGTAATGTCCCGTCGCCTTTTTTTCAAATTTTTATTTAAGATCCTTAAATTTAAATATTTTATATCGTTACATCATTAGTACAAATACACACTCAATTGTTGGTCTAAGTCTACTTCATTCTAATATGCATATTTTGGGGTTGTTACGTATTTTTATATTTTTCTAAAATTTTTATTTAATTTTCTTAAATTTAAATATTTTATATCATTACGTTATGCGTACAAATATGCACTCGATTGTTGGTTTAAGGTTAGTTCATACTCTAAGAATATTTTCCTAATTTTTTCATATTTTTATAAATATTTTTTCTATTTTTGATTTATTTTTACATATTTTTTCAATTTTAAAAAATGATATTTGTAAAAAAAAATATTTTTTCAACGAAAATTATCATTTACAAATTACATGACCTTTTTTTGAGTGCACAGGCTCCGTCTCACATCAAAACGTGCAGTTCGGTTCCGCATATGTTTGGTATGATTCTCTGGCAAAATCATGTGTACTCCTGTCACTTGGTTTATTTTTTTTTAGCATATATAAGGGGGGTAGAGGTGTTGAAGGCACTTCAAGGCGACTGTCGGTAGTTGGCATAGGCACTCAGTGGCCATGTCGACGTGCAGCCTGGGCACATGGCAGCATGAATGGCTAGTCCGTGCGAGTCATCCGTGCCCATGTAGCAACGTCGGCCGCGCTTCATTGTACGCTAGTGTCGGTTATCGGTGGCGTCATCCACGACGGGGCTGCTGGCGCTAGACTTCAGACGAGGCGGTGCCTTTGTGCGAGCGGCGAGTACTGGATGCTGCTCTCGGGGCAAGCTCCAGGCGCTGCACGCATGCGGCCGGCAAGCGCCGGCGGCCGGCGTAGGCGGCGCCCGTGCATGAGCCTCGGTGTGCCTTCATCTCCTCTGCTCCGCCCAAGGGCGGGCTATCGTGTCAAGCGGGACTTGCTTCATCCTTGCAACGTTCGCATGCGCAGCAGTGCACGACATCTATTGTTGGGCGTTAGGGCCGGTGCTGGGCAAGCATCGACGGAGTATTTGGACGCACGACGCGTGAGTCTAGGTGTTGAAGGCACTTCAAGGTGACTGTCGGTAGTTGGCATAGGTGCTCAGTGGCCATGTCGGCGTGCAGCGTGGGTGCATGGCAGCATGCATGGCTAGTCTGTGTGAGCCGTCCGTGCTCGTGTAGCAACGCCGATCGCGCTTCATTGTACGCTAGTGTTGGTTATCGGTGGCGTCGTCCATGATGGGGCTGTTGGCACTAGACTTCGGACGAGGTGGTGCCTTCGTGTGATTGGCGAGTACTGGATGCTGCTCTCGGGGCAAGCTTCAGGAGCTGCACGCATGCGGCCGAGCCCAATCCGCGGCGAGCGCCGGTGGCCGACGTGGGCGGCGCTCGTGCATGAGCCTCGGTGTGCGTTCATCTCCTCTGCTCCCTCCAAGGGCGGGCTATCGTGTCAAGAGGGTCTTGCTTCAGCCTTGCAACATCTGCATGGGCAGCAGCGCACGACATCTATTGCTGGGCGTTGGGGCCAGTGCTGGGCGTGCATCGACGAAGCATTTGGACGCACGGTGCGTAAGTTGTGTTCGGCACGTGCTGTTAGGTTACATCCTTGCTCGAGCAGCGACGTCCTGACCCGCCTGCCATCTCAGTCGCGGGGCAAGCGCAATATAGGCTTGCTCCAAGTCGCTTTCCTGTGCTACATGCATTATCAAGTTTTATCGATCGCCTTTCGCCCCTCGTATTTCGTGCGCGGGGTGAATCGAAAGACCGCCCTCGCATCCCATGCCTCCCTCGCTTCGTCGTACGTGTTGTGGTCCGCGAGCAGCGGCCCAGATTCTCCGATGTGGTAGACGCAGTGGGCATGGGGCCTTCATCGTCTCCTATCTGCCCCGTACGATGCTCCTTAAAAACGACGGTCGCGGTCACCTTGAATCTGTCTGCGCCCTCGCGGGCAGGACGGGCTCATGCGACGCCGGCGTCGATGAGGAATGCTACCTGGTTGATCCTGCCAGTAGTCATATGCTTTTCTCAAAGATTAAGCCATGCATGTGTAAGTATGAACAAATTCATACTGTGAAACTGCGAATGGCCTGCCATGGTGGTGTCTTTGTCAAGATGTTGCTTTTAGGACTCCGCCGGCACCTTATGAGAAATCAAAGTTTTTGGGCTCCTGGGGGAGTGTGGTCGCAAGGCTGAAACTTAATGGAATTGACGGAAGGGCACCAGCATGAGTGGAGCCTGCGGCTTAATTTGACTCAACACGAGGAAACTTACCAGGTCCAGAGATAGTAAGGATTGACAGACTGAGAGCTCTTTCTTGATTCTATGGGCAGTGGTGCATGGCCGTTCTTAGTTGGTGAAGCGATTTGTCTGGTTAAATCCGTTAATGAATGAGACCTCAGCCTGCTAACTAGCTATGTGGAGGTATCCCTTAGCGGCCAGCTTCTTAGAGGGACTACGACCTTTTAGGCCGCGGAAGTTTGAGGCAATAACAGGTCTGTGATGCCCTTAGATGTTCTGGGCCGCACGCGCGCTACACTGATGTATTCGACGAGTTTATAGCCTTGGCCGACAGGCCCGGGTAATCTTTTGTCACACCCCAAATCCTATTAAGGCGGACTGGCACCCGTTGCCGGTAAGGCTCGGGAGAACCAACCTGTAGCAATACATTACCTATGAACATTTTAAGTTACTTTTATACTAAACATGCCCTCAAAAGATAAATGGGACTAGCAAGCCAAAAGATGTTGTATGACTAGGCCGTTGGAGCCACAATGTCTACGATACGATACATGACCATACTATTCTTTACATAGTCTACGAAGCCTCTAGACAAGAAACATTATCTTATAAGGGTCGGGACAGGCCCCGCCTCATGATAAGATACTATACAATGCAAAAAGATATGATAAGACTCAAAGCCCCGAAGCAACCTGGAGCTCAGTGACTGCAGTTGATATCCTGTACTCTTACTGGGGAGGTTTATTAGCTTCTGCACCTGCAGCATGGAATGCAGGTCCCCCAACAGGGACGTCAGTACGAAATAATGTACTGAATATGTAAGGCAACATGTACTATATATGAGATAAAAGCTCAAATGAAACCATACACTGCTGTAGGGTAAAAGACCACCTTTATGAATATTGTGGAGTCATGCATGTTATAACAATTATGTTACTTTACTCTTATCACTTGTATAATCTGTGCACATCATGTAATACAAATGACCAGCTGATCAGTGGTAAATCTATATCAGGATCGACCCATGCTAGGCTTTCCTTTCACCCCTGGGATACCCCCTGTAATACTGGGATTGACCCATGCTAGGTGATTCTTTCACCCCTGGGATACCACCCAACAGAAACAACTGTATACATATATCTTCTTATTACCTTTGAGATGAATCTTTGGTGGTCGTAACATTTGAGCTATAAGACTATAAGCATGACAAATGACAAGTATGTGACCATGTAACATCATATCACAATGAAAAGAGTGGGTTACACAATTAGTGAAACATGTAGGAGATAAACAATGTATGAACTTTATTTAGCTAAAAAGAAGACTCATATGTCATGGTATCCAATGTATGTATGCAGCAGTGACAATGCTCGAATCTGGACACACAAATACATGTGAAAGAGTGGAGTGGTTATATCGAAGTTTGTAAAGATCTCTATGTGCCAATAAAGACTTTGGATTCCATGCCAAATAATAAGAGATCGAATAGCCTTACATACCTCGACATATCAACTTGTTTTTACCTCGGAATGACTTCTTTTCTTCCAACTATTTATCCACAATATCATGTTTTAAAGCTAGTATTAGCAGCTAATCAATGCATCTGGACAGCCCAATCTCACAAAACACAACACTTTGGCAACAAACGTATAACCATCGACTCAATGGTGTTATTCCAACTTTTTCAATTCTAACTGTCTTCAACCAGTACACATTATCATATACATGATGTACACAGCCTATATCAGCTCTAAAACATGCTGGCAACAGTCCATAACTACAACACAGAACCATTTTACAAAACGCTCAACTAAGAAGCACAACATCTCGTCGTCTCCCTACATTTCGTCGTTAACAATTCATACTTGTCCCAACTTTGAACCAGATGCTCCCAACATATATATACATCAAATAAACCTTAACACAGTCACAAAATAGCTCAAAACATAGGGGGGAAACGTGAAACATCAGCCCCCTCATCAAAACAGTCCAATACCATTTTGGAAGCACATAAGATCATATAAGGATACTTGTTTCCAAAGAACTAGCAAAACAGTCCAGCAACCTTGGCAACCATATACACACTATAACATATTAATAGCCTCAACTTTATATCATATCAAAGTCAAAAATCAGGGTAAGAATCGTTCCAAAGCCAAGAAAATCAAACAACAACTTTCAGGACACAAGCTGTCCAGAAATTCCGGCACAGTACACCAGCCAACTTATCTTGTTTTCCATGGAAAATTCATATCAAGTATATGGTTATTTTTACATACCTTAACTCCCAAGGTGTATTTCTAATTCAAGAACTCAAAAAGTAGCCTTTGGTTGCCTTCCAAGGTGAAGAAATACCAAGAGAAACTTAGAGAGAAAAGCTGAAAGTTTTGGTCTTCTACTAGTTAACCTAAGGAGCTCGGTTTTGGTCCCTTTTTAAGGAGGCCTTAGGCCGACTTTCTCCTGATATTTACAACTGATTAAGTCAAGTTGGTCAATGACTAATTTTCCCCTTTCACTTGGGCCTTTTGGATCTCTAAATGAATGGGCTTTAGTGGCCCATTTTCCTTAATCTTTCTTGCACTTTGTTTAGGCCCAATTTTGTTAGTAGTGAATGAATGTAGTTGGGCCTATTATATAAAAATCTTGGGCTGAACATCTTGGCCCAATATAATGCTAAACCATTGGCTTTAATAGCCTCCCTAACTTGGGCTTCGTTTGTCACAAGACTTGGAAAGTTTCGGCGTTAAGCCTTGTCTTCGTTCCCCTTTCTTTTTACTAACGTCTAGACTTCAAGTGAGTTCACTTATGAATGAATTATTCTCCCTCATGTATATATACATTTTTTTTTAAGCCAACCACACAGGTGACTCACCTGCTAGCTTCCTAAGTTCCATAAGCACGTCAATGATTTTCTCCGTTTAAGGCCACAGTCTCTAAATAGACTTCCATATAGTGCCCCAATCTAACACTTGAACACTTGAAAAAAAGTTTTGGTAGTAATTAAATCAAGTCATATGTGATTTTATGTGAACATTACTAGTACATGTAAAATGTGGGGTGTTACATCCTCCCCCCCTTAGGAACATTCGTCCCGAATGTTAACATAACTGTATAGTCTAGGCAGGTTTGAATTTCTGGTCACACAACTGTTAATAACATAACTAGTATTCAAACACATACCTATTAATGTTCCTCCTCTGTATCTTTTGGTCCCTCCTTGTCTTCAAATAGATGAGGGTATTTGGATGTCATTACTTCCTCCGGTTCCCACGTTATTTCTTCTACTTGGTTGTTTCTCCAGAGTACCTTTACTGATGCAATTTCTTTGTTCTTAACTTTTTAATTTGGCGATCTAGAATAGCAACCGGTACCTCTTCATAAGTAAGATCCTCTGTGACCTGTACATCTTCTATAGGAGTGATACGAGAGGGGTCACCTATGCATTTTCGAAGCATTGACACATGAAACACTGGATGAACCATTGAAAGTTCCTGGGGTAGCTCTAATTCATATGCAACTTGTCCGACCCTCTTAGTAATCTTATATGGCCCTATGTAACGTGGGCTTAGTTTCCCTTTCTTACCAAATCTCATAACCCCTTTCATCGGTGATACCTTTAAAAATACCCAATCTCCAATAGAGAATTCCAGCCCTCTTCTCCACATATCGGCATATGATTTATGACGACTTTGGGCTGTTTTTAGCCGTTGTTGTATCACCTTAACTTTTTCCATGGCTTGTCGGACTAAATCTGGCCCGAACAAGGTGGTTTCACCCACTTCGAACCAACCAATTGGTGACCTACATTTCCTCCCATACAAAGCTTCGTAAGGCGCCATCTTGATGCTCGAATGGTAGCTGTTATTATAGGCAAATTCAATAAGGGGCAAGTGTTCTACCCAGCTACCTTTAAAATCTAATGCACAGGTTCGCAACATATCCTCAAGTGTTTGAATAGTACGCTCTGCTTGGCCGTCTGTTTGGGGATGGAAGGCTGTACTCAAATTCACTTGCGTCCCTAAACTCCTTTGAAAGGACTTCCAAAATTTTGCCGTGAATTGAGCTCCTCGATCAGATATAATAGAGAGTGGGACCCCATGTAGCCTAACTATCTCTTTGAGGTATAATTTGGCATATTCTTCAGCTGTATAATCACTTCTAACTGGCAGGAAGTGTGCTGACTTCGTGAGTCTATCAACTATCACCCATATGGAGTCAAACTTATTAACTGAACGAGGCAAACCAGTTACAAAATCCATATTAGTCATATCCCACTTCCAAGTTGGAATCTCTATACATTGCATGTAACCACCTGGCTTTTGGTGCTCTACTTTGACTTGTTGACAAGTAGGACATTGAGCCACAAACTCTGCAAGGTCCTTTTTCATGCCTCCCCACCAAAACACCCCCTTTAGGTCATGATACATCTTAGTAGATCCTGGGTGGATGGAATATCTTGAATGATGGGCTTCTTCCATTATTCTCCTTCTGAGTCTGTTAACATCAGGAACACACAATCTATTTTGGCAATAAAGTACTCCATCTTGTGTAAGCCTAAACTCCTTCATTATACCTTGACTTACTTTCTCCTTAAGGCATTGTAGAATAGGATCATAATACTATTTTTCTTTCACTTCCCTTATCAATGAAGAATCGGTAGCATTATGTACAATAATGTCCTTTCTTGGAGTTTCGAGTAGACGAACACCCAGATTGGCTAGTTGACGCAGATCCTTAGCCATGCCTTGCTTTACCCCTTTCTGATCACTGGTACCCATGAGTGTCTTACGACTTAGAGCATCAGCCACCACATTTGCTTTCCCTGGATGGTATAATATATCAATATCATAATCCTTTATTAACTCTAGACACCTCCGCTGCCTCAAATTTAGATCTTTCTGCTTGAAAATATACTATAAACTCTTATGATCTGTATATATGTCCACGTGCACCCCATACAAATAGTGGCGCCATATCTTTAAAGCAAATATAACCGCTGCTAGCTCAAGATCATGTGTTGGGTAGTTTTTCTCGTGTGGTCTCAATTGTCTCGAGGCATAAGCAATCACCTTGCCATGTTGTGTTAGTAGACACCCCAAACCAACTCCGGAAGCATCACAATACACTGCATATCCCTCTGAGCCTTCTGGAAGCACTAGCACAGGTGCTGAGGTTAGCCTGCTTTTCAACTCTTGAAAGCTCCTTTCACATGCATCATTCCATTGGAATTTGGTTTCCTTGTGAGTTAGCTTAGTAAGAGGTGCAGACATAGAAGAAAAACCTTCAACAAACCTTCTGTAATAACCTGCCAATCCAAGGAAGCTTCGAACTTCTGTAGGTGTCGTTGGCCTTGGCCAATCTTTCACAGCCTCTATCTTTTGTGAATCCACCCTTATTCCTTCATCCGACACAATATGGCCCAAAAATGCCACTGATTTTAACCAAAATTCACATTTGGAAAACTTAGCATACAACCGGCGATCACGGAGAACTTGTAGTACTAGTCGTAAATGATTTGCGTGGTCCTTTTCTGACCTTGAATACACCAGAATATCATCTATAAATACTATCACGAACACATCCAGGAAAGGCTTGAATACCCTATTCATCAAATCCATAAAAACTGCTGGTGCATTCGTTAGCCCAAACGACATAACAAGAAATTCAAAGTGACAATATCTGGTTCGGAAAGCTGTCTTAGGTATATCTTTTTCCTGCACTCTCACCTGATGATAACCTGATCTCAAATCGATCTTTGAAAAGTATTTGGCACCCTGTAACTGATCAAACAAGTCATCAATTCTGGGGAGGGGATATTTATTCTTAATTGTCACCCTATTCAGTTGTCCGTAGTCAATACACATCCTCAATGTGCCATCCTTTTTACGCACAAATAAAACTGGTGCACCCCAAGGGGACACACTAGGTCTTATAAAACCCTTTTCTAACAAGTCTTTCAGTTGCTCCTTTAATTCACGTAATTCTGCCGGGGCCATTCTATATGGAGGAATAGAGATAAGCTCGGTGCCTGGTAATAAGTCAATACCAAAATCTATTTCTCGTTCTGGAGGCAAACCAGGGAGTTCCTCAGGAAAGACATCAATAAATTCATTCACTATTGGAACAGACTAGATAGTTGGTGATTCTGCCTCCATGTCTCTCACTCTAACGAGATGACATATATATCCCTTTGATATCATTTTTCTGGCTTTAAAATAAGAGATAAACCTCCCTTTTGGTGCCCCAATATTGCCTTCCCATTCAAGGACTGCTTCATTTGGAAAGTGAAAGTACATCCTCTTGGTTCGGCAGTCAACGGTGGCATAGCAAGAATCCAACCAATCCATACCCATTATAACATCAAATTCTACCATTTCTAACTCGATAAGATCAGCTAATGTATCTCGGTCGCAGACACTCACTATGCAGTCACAATAGACTCTTCTAATTATAATTGACTCCCCAGTTGGTGTAGACACCGCAAGTGGTTTATTCAATAATTTAGGTGTTCTACCAAGCTTCCCAGAAACTAATGGAGTAATATATGACAATGTAGAACCAGGGTCAATTAATGCATACACTTTATGTGAGAAGATGGACAATGTACCTATAACCACATCGGGTGAAGCTTCCAAGTTCTGTCGAGTCCCTAGAGCATATGTGCGATTTTGGGCCACGCTGGAACTAGCTGCCCCTCTAATACCTCTGCCGCGACCTATGGGAAATTGCTCACCTCTACCTGATGGAGGCACTGATGATGATGATACAACAGCTGATCCAGTAGGTTGTGCCATATCACCCCTGCGTCTTCTTGGGCAATCTTTTATTACATGCCCTGGAATACCACACCAATAACAAACATCCGTTCCCCTGCGACACGCACCTATATGATATCTCCCACATTGTCTGCAAGGCTGCCTAGGAGGCATTTGCTGGCTTCCCGAATATCCTGTTGTCCGTGTACCTTGGCCCTCACTTCTCTGCCCAAATTGATCATTTCTAGACCCTTGAAGTAGTGGTGGAGCACTAGCTGTAGAGTAAGAGGATGATGGCCTGGGCGACCTATGAGAAAATCGTGGCCTAAACTCACCCTGGGGTGGTGTAAACTGTCCTGTAGATCTGGCCCTCTTGAATTGCCCCCTTTCTATTTCTTGTGCCCTCCTTCTTTGTCTCTGATCCTCCAGTTTCTGTGCAAAAGCTTGCATCCTCGCTATATCCATGTCTTTATTCAAAGAAGCAATGGTACAATCTCTAACCAAATATGAATCCAACCTATCCACATACCGATGGACTCTATCTGCCATAGTAGCAACAACATTAGGAGCGTACCTGGCCAGAGAATTAAATTTAAGACTATATTCCCTCACGCTCATATTCCCCTGATGGAGGTTCAGGAACTGATCTGCACGGGCCTCTCGGATCTCTAATGGCAAGTAATGATCAAGAAAGGCCATTTTGAACTCCTCCCAAGTAGTTGGAGGTGTATCTATGCCTTTGGAATGCTTCCAGGCTTCGTACCACAGTATAGCCACACCCTTCAATCTATATATTGCCAACTCAGCAGCTTCCGAACCACTTACATGCATGACATCTAAGGTGCGTTGGATCTGATCAATAAAATCTTGTGGATCTTCATTTGGATCTGTCCCAGTGAATGATGGAGGGTCTAAGTTGAGGAAATCACGTATTCTCGTACTGGCTGCCCTACCTGCACCAACTGCACCTGCAACTGGGCCTTCTTGTCTTTGACCTTGGCCAGCCACTATACAAGTCAACAGTTGAACTGCATTTCTCAAATCCTGCACAGAAGCATCAACAGACGGTTCTCGGGGATTTTCACTACTTCCTGGTACATCAACAGATGGACGGGTTGGAGATGTCTGTGATAGAGACTCATCTAGAGTCTCACTCTGTCGTCTCGCCTGATTGGGTATACCAACTACCACTTCTACTTCCTTTCCTTTACCTTTACTCTTCCTTGTCTCAGGCATACTTACTGTACAAAATAATTCAGGGGTTAGGCATGGTACACTTATAATATTTGGCTCTATGGCACGATCTAAAGAATGAAAAGAAGTGATAACTCCTAAATGCCACGTAGCCTCTTGTTTATAAATGTGGTGCACAACACATCGATAAACATGATTCTACATAGACACGGCTTCGTAGACTCCCTAGGACAACCCGCTCTGATACCACTTCTGTCACGCCCCAAATCCTATTAAGGCGGACTGGCACCCGTTGCCGGTAAGGCTCGGGAGAACCAACCTGTAGCAATACATTACCTATGAACATTTTAAGTTACTTTTATACTAAACATGCCCTCAAAAGATAAATGGGACTAGCAAGCCAAAAGATGTTGTATGACTAGGCCGTTGGAGCCACAATGTCTACGATACGATACATGACCATACTATTCTTTACATAGTCTACGAATCCTCTAGACATGAAACATTATCTTATAAGGGTCGGGACAGTCCCCGCCTCATGATAAGATACTATACAATGCAAAAAGATATGATAAGACTCAAAGCCCCGAAGCAACCTGGAGCTCAGTGACTGCAGTTGATATCTTGTACTCTTACTGGGGAGGTTTATTAGCTTCTGCACCTGCAGCATGGAATGCAGGTCCCCCAACAGGGACGTCAGTACGAAATAATGTACTGAATATGTAAGGCAACATGTACTATATATGAGATAAAAGCTCAAATGAAACCATACACTGCTGTAGGGTAAAAGACCACCTTTATGAATATTGTGGAGTCATGCATGTTATAACAATTATGTTACTTTACTCTTATCACTTGTATAATCTGTGCACATCATGTAATACAAATGACCAGCTGATCAGTGGTAAATCTATATCAGGATCGACCCATGCTAGGCTTTCCTTTCACCCCTGGGATACCCCCTGTAATACTGGGATTGACCCATGCTAGGTGATTCTTTCACCCCTGGGATACCACCCAACAGAAACAACTGTATACATATATCTTCTTATTACCTTTGAGATGAATCTTTGGTGGT
>CM061561.1:275371329-275376329 GCA_030864225.1 Capsicum baccatum var. pendulum | reverse complement strand
TTCAAGACAAAGCTAGCGAGGTGCCCAAACCATCACATGACCAATGTTCACCTAATGGAGATCTTGTATAGAGCCTTGAATTCAATAACTAAACCAGTGGTGGATAATGCAGCTGGAGGATCTTTCATGGACCTCACCTTTGGTCAAGCAAGCAATATGCTAGATCGTATGACGAAACAAAGTAGAGCTTGGCATACCAGGGATTCTGAGGTAGCAAGCCCCACTTTATCTATTGGCATGACTGCAGACCAAAGAAGAAGAGAAGAAGAACGTGATCAATATATGGCGCATTTGAAAACACAAATGGATCTTCTTACAAAGCATTTATTATCAGGGAAGACCAAAAAAGTGAAAGCTATTGCGTCAAAAGGAAGAGACGAATCTGATTCGGAAGATGAGGCCAACTACTTGAACAATCAGGGGGTTTCCGTGGAAATGCCCAAGGAAACCAAGGTCGGAACTATTATGATAAATCTGGAAACAAGGACCAAGGTAGTTTGAAGAACAAGAATGAAAAGAGTGGTTTGTACGTTCCCCCTGGTAGACGTGACACCACCACATCAAATTCTGGAAGTATGGAAGACATGATGGCTAAACTATTGAAAGGAGTGGAAGTAACGAGCGCGGGAGTAACGGAGGTAATAAATTATTTTTCCTCCATGAAGCAATTAGTTGATTCTCATTCCACTTCAATAAAGCAAATAGAGCAGAAATTGAGCCAACTTTCAGCAGCACTCAATCAAAGAAAGGCTGGCACTTTACCTAGCGATACTGTGCCAATCCCAAGGAATGACGGGTCATGCATGGCCATCACTACCAGAAGTGGTAAGGTGCTGGAAACTTCAGCAAAAGGCAAGAAAGTGGTTGACGAAGTTGCGGACAGGGATGACAACACAAAAGGAGAAGATGCCGCAGCACCCACTCCTGACGTCAAGGATGCCACATCCAGCACTGTGAAACCTGAAAAAAATGGAAAAATGGAAGCAAGAGGAGAAGAAAACCGTGGAAAGAACAATTCCATACCCACCACCACCTTTTCCCCAAAGATTAAAGAAGGTGGCGGATGATACAAAGTTCAGCAAATTCATGAATATGTTAAAGCAGCTGACCATTAATGTTCCATTGGTGGAGGCACTTGAACAATTGCCTGGATATGCAAAATTTATGAAGGACCTGTTGACAAAGAAGTGGGCATCAAGTTATGAGTTAGCGGATAATGTTCATCATTGTAGTGCAGTTGCTACCCGATCGACAGTTCAGAAGAAGGCCGACCCCGGAGCTTTCACTATTCCTTGCACTATTGGATCATTGGATTTTGCCAAAGCATTATGCGATTTAGGTGCTAGCATAAATTTAATGCCACTATCCATCTACAAGAAGTTGGGGCTAGGCGATCCGACACCAACCAATATGAGGCTCGTGATGGCTGATAGGTCGGTAAAAAGAACTGTGGGTATCTTGAATGATGTGTTGGTGAAAGTTTCTTCATTCATCTTTCCTGCAGACTTCGTTATTCTGGATTGTAAGGAGGATTCTGACATTCCCATAATCCTGGGACGTCCTTTCCTTGCAATCGGAAGTGTTCTTATTGACATAAAAGATAATGAGCTTTTATTTCGAATTAATGACGAAGTAGTACGGTTTGATATATGCAAAGCCATGAAGCAGCCCGGTGATATGAATGAGTTATCTGTAGCTGATGTTTATCAAGAGGATATGAAAGCATTATCTATAGAGAAACAGCCTACTGTTGAGCCATTGTCTGCTGCGCCACTGAATGTTGAGCATGAGGATAATGAAGATTATGAAGAACTTATGGGTGATCTAATAGAAATAGAGTCTTATACTCCTAAGAAACCGGATTGTGATCTCATGAATCAACCAACAGCGAAGACTCCCATTGACGAGCCACCAATGCTAGAATCGCAAAAGCTCCCCGATTATCTAAGGTATGTGTTCTTGGAAAGTAGAAATATACTTCCAGAGAGTGCAGATGATTTAAGTGAATAGCATGTAGAGGCTCTCATCTCTGCTCTGAAGAGATACAAGAGAGCTATGGGTTGGACTATTGATGATATAATTGGTGACTCTCCGGAGAAACGTATGAGCCATCTCGAAAAAAATCGCATGGCCACAGGTAAGCCTCATTTTCGTCTAAATCCTTTCAAAAAATGATCCACCATTTACCTCGACGAAGTCTGAGTACTCAAGGTAACTATGTCGTGCCACGACAATAAATAAGGCGCTAGATGGGGGCAACCCATCATTTATCATTTTTCATTTATTGTTTATCGTTTTGTCTTTCTTTCGTTCTAGTACTTGTTTTGTTTTTGATAAATGAAAATCCAAAAATAAGAGTCGTGCCACGACCAAAACTAAGGTGCTTGGTGGGAGGCAACCCATCATACTAATGGTTTTCATTGGTTTTGAGCAAATATAGGTGCAAGAGGTATTCAATGAGGAGATTGGTTTCAAATGATGATTTGGATGTATTGAATGGAAAAGGTGGTAAGTTAGGTATAAGGATGCATAAGGTTATGGATTGAGCATTGCTCATTCCAAAATAGGCATCGAGAAAGGATAGGCCTAGGTAAAACTAGGCGACGAACAATGCAAAACCTATCCTATAGCCTAAGGTCTCGGAATCTAGTGTGTTATACACTATGCGCCGCCCATTCTTAAGTGTGCGTTTGACTATGCGCCGCCTATGCTATGGCATTAGGTATCAGGATCTCATATGCCATAGACTATGCGGCGCATATGTCTCAAAATGCCATAGACTATGCGGCGCATATGTCATGACTATGCCGAGCATTATGCGCTGCATATATGGTATTTTTGTCTTCAAAACCGTTTGGAAATAGGTCAAAACCCAACCCATTCTCTTCCTATATAAAGGGGACTTATTCTTAAAACATAACCACATTAGAAATTGACCCAAAGGCGCCACACATCCATCCAAATCATCTCAAAATTTCTCTTTTTGCTCTTCCAATTCACAAGAACATCTCCAAAGGCTTCAATCACGTAAGTACTCTTTTGTTCTTCATCCATTTTTCATAAGTACTACGTTGCTATGCCTATTATGAATTGCTATATCTTGAAGAAGCATTGGTGATATTCATGTGTTTGAATTGCTGATACACAACCAAGTGAGTGAACATATACGTTAGAATGCTCTTAACTTGTTTCCAACTTGAATTTGATTTTGATGTATAGTCATACTCTTGCGGAATTGCTGTAGTCATTAACATTGCATAATCTTGTCACTTGAATACTACATGTTGGAATGAATTATTCATCGGAATAACACTTATAGTTGCCTACCGACATAGGCGGTTGTGATTATTGATAGATACTATACCTTGATGTAATCCCTATGTAGTAGTCTTGATATAATCTTACATGCAAGTATTGCCAAGAGTGCAAGAAGTATGACTCACTGATTTTATTGTTGGAATAGAGCACCTAAAACGTATGTCGATGAAGTCTGAGTAATCGACCACTTTCACTTCACTAATTCGTAACAACAAACTAAATGTGGGGTGGTACCCCTACTGCTTGTGTATAGATTGTATCCATTGGGATTGTGCTACCATTAACACTATTTCAAGTCTCAGGTACAATGGCACCCAAAGCAAGAAAAGGCAAAGAAAAGCCTACCACTTCCCAAAAGAGCAAGAAAAGAGGCCGCAAGGAGCAAGGAGAACCCTCCTCGCTGCAAATACCTCGAATCATGCTTGAAATTAAGTGGGATACTTATGAGGAACTTCAAAGGATGATGACTCTGATGATGATTCCGATGCAAGGGGTATGACCCCAGACATAGAGAACGAGTCCGACTAACTAGGTTCTTCTTATTTATTTTCCACTGAGGACAGTGTGTCCCGTCTAAGTGTGGGGTGCTGGTATTCGCATGCTATACTTCTATATCCGCATTTGCATTTGTTCATGTTGGTTTGCTTAGTTTTTTTCACATTTTGCTTTTTTTAGTAGTAAATTTTTTTTAACGTAGCTTCGCATGAAATTATTCTAATAGGCAGCATGAGATTATAACAAGAGTTTGTGATAAAATCATGACTGTCGAGACATTTAGGCTCTAATTGTGACTCACTATGTGATATTGTGTGGTTCAATTCCCTCATCTGCTGGGTCAAGAGTCTATATTAATACCAATAAAGTTGACCATGTGCCTTGTGTGTGTGAGGATATTGTATATTCTGTGTTTGTGACTGATGCTAGAACTTGCCTGGTATGTATGCAAAGCGAAAATAAAGAGCGTAAGTTTACGAGATGATTTAGGCATTTCTTTGGCAACCTATACATGCTTACCTTCGTTTTACCTACCCATGGACATCATCCTAGTTAAACCCTTTTGAGCCTTTAGCCTATTTCTTTGACAACCTTGTATGTAAGCCTAATCCATTTTTTTCAAGACCGTAATTTGATCCAAATTCCTAAGTGCTTTAAAGTAAAAAGGTCATGTGACAATGTAAGAGGAAATTGGGTAAGTATGAAGCTTTAAATTGTAATGGTGCTTGAATGTGTTATGAAAAAAAAGAAAAGTGCTAGTATAAGAGGTATCTTGTGAAAAGAAAAAGGAAAA
The DNA here is from genome assembly GCA_030864225.1 of Capsicum baccatum var. pendulum. Lineage (NCBI taxonomy): Eukaryota > Viridiplantae > Streptophyta > Magnoliopsida > Solanales > Solanaceae > Capsicum > Capsicum baccatum. The sequence continues at coordinate 275,371,723 of CM061561.1, read as the reverse complement.
GAAAGTTGAAAAGTGAGTTATGCTTAAAATTGAAAAACAAAAGAGGAGAACAAGGGTGGTAGAATAAAAGAAAGAAGAAAGGTTGAAAGAAAAAAAAATGTCAATGATACAATGTGATGTATTAAAGTGCTTAGGAACTTAGTCACTATTTCTGGCCAAAATAGCTGATCCTACCCGTCCCTTAGCCTACATTACAACCATCAAAAGACCTATTTGATCCTAATATTAGCATTCTGACATTTAGTGGAGTATTACACTAAGGGCAAGCCTATGGTCATCAGTTGCTGCATATGAATTCTTTGTGAGAGCGAGAGCAAGGTTATTTTGATACCCATGTTTTAAAAATATGCTATACTTCTGAGTGACTATGGGTAATATATTGTGAGACACACAT
>CM061561.1:275343829-275356329 GCA_030864225.1 Capsicum baccatum var. pendulum | reverse complement strand
AGTATTTCATTAGCTTAGTAGGAATAGGATATGGGTATTTTAAATACCCTATCATGCTAGAGATTTTTATTCAAGTCCTCCCTTAGTGGAGAGACAATCCTCCCTTAGTGGAGAGATACATTCTACTTCTCAATTACAACTCTTCTAATCTTTCCATTAATTCTATTTTTCTTCTTCTACTCTTCTATCCTTAAATTCCACAACAAGAGAATCGTTACCAAGCCAAGGAAACAGGCCACACGCCTATCACTTGATCTACACGCCATTACTCAATATCGTGATATAATAACAATGTCAATCGTGATCTCCTTCGCATTCATGGGTAACTAAACTTCTCTGTTGGGGTTATGGAAGCCGAATGAGTTACTATCTATTGTTGTGAGTTTGTGAGTCGCGACACGTATACTGCTTATATCATTATTCTCTTTATCTTAATCCACATTCTTTGCGGTTGCAAATGCAAGAATATGCCAGTCTAACATTTAACTTGTTCGAGAGAAAGGTTATTTGTCTGGAAAAGAGATAATGTCAAGGTAGTAGGACACCCTTTCCTATTAAAAAGCTAGTACCGTAACTGGACTAACCTCTTGGAGAATTCGTACCATTAGACACGCTTTAAGCTCGAGAGAGTTAAAGTGAAATAGTCCTTGTTTAGGTCGAGAGACGCTTGGATTTACCATCGACTACAATTCTCTATAAGTATTTGCATGTCAAAACTCTACACACTCATAGCCAATAGAGACGTATACCTCAGAAGGTGGACATAACCCCAAGGCTTCAATTCTCATTGTTTACAACCAACGTAACAATCTCTCTCTTTTTACTTTATTATTTTCAGTTTTTACTTTATTGTTTTTGTTACACATAACAATCCTCCTTTTTTACGAGACTTGTACTAAAAGTCTAGTAACCGTTGCTTACTTGTTGGCCAAGCTATTCCCTGTGGGATCGATACCCAACCCAGGTTGGGTTCTATATTTGCTAACGACCGCTTTACACTCCCACAAGAGCTGTAGATTGAGCGTTATCAAAAATTGGCGCCGTTGCCGGGGAATACGAGTGTCAATCAAGTTCGTGATAATTACTAGACCCTTTGGTCAAAGATTCTCGTACTTTTACGTTTAGTTTTTGTTTTTGTTTATTGCAGGTTTTTACTTTAGTGCATACCCCATACTAGAAGTTCTGGTCAACCGTTATTACCAATCAATCCTGAACCACAACGAATTAGAAGAATGGAAGCACAAGCTGAAATTGACAGGATGGCTGCTCAACACGAGCAAGCAAGATTAGCTGCTCTTGCCGCTGCTCAAGTCCAACAACAAAACATTGATAATCCTGGGCAAGCAACAAATCCTGACGATGAAGATTTAGGTGATGACGAGTTGATAAACCCAAGGCATGTTGCTGAATCTACAACACCTACCAACAGAAGAGGTCGACAAGCCCAGTATAGGTATGATCGCCAACCTTTGCAGCCAGCTTTCGACGATGATGATGATGATCTTGATGGTGCCGGAGCCACTGGAGCTATAATTCCACCACTATTAGTGCCCGGAGCCAAGTTCAACATCACAAGCACCATGATTCAGTTATTGCAACTCAAAGGATTATTTGGTGGACTAGCAGGCGACGATCCGAATATGCATCTCATCAACTTTATTTCGACATGCAAGTCTTTTGACAATCCCAGTGTTGGTCAGAATGCTATTCGATTACGTCTATTTCCATTGTCTCTGTCTGGGGAGGCAACACTATGGTTGAATGGGCTGACTCCTGATTCAATTACAAATTGGAGGCAATTGAAAGACGCTTTCCTAGAAAGATTCTTTCCGCCATCCAAAAGAGCACAATTGAGAGATGAAATCAGCAACTTCCGCCAGCTTCCCACAAAAGCTCTTCATGAAACATGGGAGAGGTTAAAGACAAAGCTAGCGAGGTGCCCAAACCATCACATGACCAATGTTCACCTAATGGAGATATTGTATAGAGCCTTGAATTCAATAACTAAACCAGTGGTAGATAACGCAGCTAGAGGATCTTTTATGGACCTCACCTTTGGTCAAGCAAGCAATATGCTAGATCGCATGACGAAACAAAGTAGAGCTTGGCATACCAGGGATTCCGTGGTAGCAAGCCCCACTTTATCTATTGGCATGACTATACACCAAAGAAGAAGAGAAGAAGAACGTGATCAAGATATGGCGCATTTGAAAACACAAATGGATCTTTTTACAAAGCATTTATTATCAGGGAAGACCGAAAAAGTGAAAGTTATGGCGTCAAAAGGAAGAGACGAATCTGATTCGGAAGATGACGCCAACAACTTGAACAATCAGGGGGGTTTCCGCGGGAATGCCCAAGGAAACCAAGGTCGGAACTATTATGATAAATCTGGAAACAAGGACCAAGGTAGTTGGAAGAACAAGAATGAAAAGAGTGGTTTGTACGTTCCCCTTGGTAGACGTGACACCACCACATCTAATTCTGGAAGCATGGAAGACATGATGGCTAAATTATTGAAAAGAGTGGAAGCAACGAGCGCGGGAGTAACAGAGGTAATCAATGATTTGTCCTCCATGAAGCAATTAGTTGATTCTAATTCCACTTCTATCAAGAAAATAGAGCAGCAATTGAGCCAACTTTCAGCAGTATTCAATCAAAGAAAGGCTGGCACCTTACCGAGCGATACTGTGAAAAACCCAAAGAATGATGGGTCATGCATGGCCATCACTACCAGAAGTGGTAAGGTGCTGGAAACTTCTGCAAAAGACAAGCAAGTTGTTGACAAAGTTGCGGACAAGGATAACAACGCGAAACGTGAGGAGTCCGCGGATGACGTTACTAACGTCACTCCCAACGACGTGCAAACTGAAAAAGTGGAAAAATGAAAGCAAGAGGAGAAGAAATCCATGGAGAGAACACTTCCATACCCACCACCACCTTTTCCCCAAAGATTGAAGAAGGTGGCGGATGACACTAAGTTCTGCAAATTTATGACTATGTTTAAACAGCTGACCATCAATGTTCCATTAGTGGAGGCACTTGAACAAATGCCTGGGTATGCGAAGTTTATGAAAGATCTTTTGACAAAGAAGAGGGCAGCAAGTTATGAGCTGAAGGATGATGTACATCATTGTAGTGCAATTGCTACCCGATCGATAGTTCAGAAGAAGGCCGACCCCGGAGCTTTCACCATTCCTTGCACCGTCAGAACTTTGAACTTTGCCAAAGCACTATGTGACTTAGGAGCCAGCATCAACTTGATGCCATTATCGATATACAAGAAGTTGGGGTTAGGAGACCCTACACTAACCAATATGAGGCTCGTGATGGCTGATAGGTCGGTAAAACAACCTGTGGGTATCTTGAATGATGTGTTGGTGAAGGTTTCTTCATTCATATTTCCTGCCAACTTCGTTATTCTGGATTGTAAGGAGGATTCTAAAGTTCCCATAATCCTGGGACGTCCTTTCCTTGCAACCGGAAGTGTGCTTATTGACATGAAAGATAATGAGCTTTTGTTTCAAATTAATGACGAAGTAGTATGGTTGATATACGCAAAGCCATGAAGCAGCCCAGCGATATGAATGAGTTATCTGTAGCTGATGTTCATCAAGAGGATATGAAAGCATTATCTATAGAGAAACAGCCTACTGTTGAGCCATTGTCTGCTGCGCCACTGAATGTTGAGCATGAGGATAATGAAGATTATGAAGAACTTATGGGTGATCTAACAGAAATAGAGTCTTATACTCCTAAGCAACTGGATTGTGATCTCAAGAATTAACCAACAACGAAGACTCCCATTGATGATCCACCAATGCTAGAATCGCAAGAGCTCCCCGATTATCTAAGGTATGTGTTCATGGAAAGTAGAAATATACTTCCACAGAGTGTAGATGATTTAAGTGAACAGCACGTAGAGGCTCTCATCTCTGCTCTGAAGAGATACAAGAGAGCTATGGGTTGGACTATTGATGATATAATTGGTGACTCTCCGGAGAAACGTATGAGCCATCTCAAAAAAGATCGCATGCCCACAGGTAAGCCTCATTGTCGTCTAAATCCTTTCAGAAAATGATCCACCATTTACCTCAACAAAGTCTGAGTACTCGAGGTAACTATGTCGTGCCACGACAATAAATAAGGCACTAGATGAGAGGCAACCCATTGTTTATCATTTTTCATTTATGGTTTATCATTTTGTCTTTCTTTCATTCTAGTACTTGTTTTGTTTTGCTAAATGAAAAATCCAAAAATAAGAGTCGTTCCACGACCAAAACTAAGGCGCTTGGTCGAAGGCAACCCATCGTACTAATCGTTTTCGTTTGGTTTTGAGCAAAAATAGGTGCAAGAAGTATTCAACGAGGAGATTGATTTCAATTGACGATTTGGACGCATTGTATGGTAAAGTTGGTAAGTTAGGAATAGTGATGCATAAGGCTATGGATTGAGCATTTCTCACGCCAAAATAGGCATCGAGGAAGGCTACGCCTTGTAAAAACTAGGCCACGAACGATGCACAACCTATCCTATAGCCTAAGGTCTCGGAATCTAGTGTGCTATACACTATGCGCCGCCTATTCCTAAGTGTGCTTTTGACTATGCGCCGCCTATGCTATGGCATTTGGTCTCAGTATCTCATATGCCATAGACTATGCGGCGCATATGTCTACAAATGCCATAGACTATGCGGCGCATATGTCCCATTATGCTATAGACAATGCGTTGCATATGTCATGACTATGTCAAGCATTATGCGCCGCATATGTAGCATTTTTGTCTCCAAAACCGATTGTAAATGGGTCATAACCCGACCCATTCTCTTCCTATATAAAGGGGACTTAGTCTTGAAACATAACCACACTAAAAATTTACCCAAAGGCGCCGCACATCCATCCAAATCATCTCAAAATTTCTCTTTTTGCTCTTCTAATTCACAAGAACATCTCCAAAGGCTTCAATCACGTAAGTACTCTTTTATTCTTCATCTATTTCTAGTAAGTACTACGTTCCTATGCCTATTATGAATTGATACATCTTTAGAGATCATTGGTGACGTTAATGTGATTGGATTGTTGATACACAACCATGTGAATGAACATATACGTTAGGATAATCTTGACCGGTCTCCGACTTGAATTTGGTTTTAATAAGCATTGTTATACTATTTGCAGAATTGCCATGGCTATGAACATTGCTTAAGCTTGTTACTTGGATACTTACATGTTAGACTATCTCGTTCATCGGGATAAGACTTATAGTTGCCTACCGACATAGGAGGTTGTGATTGTTGAAAATAACTATACCATGATGTAACCCCTATGTAGTAGTGTTGTTATACTTAACATGAATGTAGTGAAATGGATGAAAGTAGTGATACATCATTGATCTTCTTGTCGGAAGATAGTTCCTAAAACGTATGTCGATGAATTCTGAGTAATCGATCAATTTCACCTCACTAGTTGGTGCCAACAACCTAAGTGTGGGGTGGTACCCCTACTGCCTGTGTATAGATTGTATCCATTGGGATTGTGATACCACTAACACTATTTCTAGTCTCAGGTACAATGGAACCTAAAGCAAGACAAGGGAAGGAAAAGGCTACCACTTCCCAAAAAAGCAAGAAAGCAAGGAGAACCCTCCTCGCTGGAAATACCTCGACTCCCGCTTGGAATTTAGTGGGATACTTATGCGGAACTTATGAGGATTATGACTCTTATGATGATCCCAACGCAAGGGGTATGACCCCAGACATAGAGGATAAGTCCGACCAACCAGGTTCCTCATATTTATTTTCCACTGAGGACAGTGTCCCGACTAAGTGGGGGGGGGGGGGGGCGGTATCGCATGCTATACTTCTCTGTTTGCACCTATGTTTGTTTGTTTACTTTGTTTATTTGAGTTCGTTTTTTTTTGTTTTTTTTTATCATTTTTTTAAGTTTTTTTTTAGGAGTAACTTCTCTGTTTGCACCTATGTTTGTTTGTTTACTTTGTTTTTTTTAAGTTTTTTATTTGTGTTCGTTTTTTTTAAGTTTTTTTAGGAGTAAATTTTTTTTGTCTAGCTTCGCATGAAATTATTTTGACAGGCAGCATGAGATTATAACAAGAGTATGTTTTACAATTGTGACTATTGAGACGCTTAGGCTCTGTTTGTGACTCATTATGTGATATTGTGTGGTTTAATTCCTTCAATTGTTGGGTCGAGAGTCTATATTACTTCCAATCAAGTCGACCATGTGCCTTGTGTGTGTGAGATAATAGTATATTCTATGATTGTGGCTGATGCTAGAACTTGCCCGGTATGTATGCAAAGAGAAAATAAGGAGTGTAAGTTTAGGATATGATTTAGGCATTTCTTTGGCAACCTATATTTGTTTACCTTCAGTTTTACCTACCCATGAACATCATCCTAGTTAAACCCTTTTGAGCCTTTAGCCTATTTCTTTGACAACCTTGCATGCAAGCCTAATCCATTTTCTTTCAAGGCCAGAATTTGATCCAAATTCCTAAGTGCTTTAAAGTGAAAAAGTCATGTGACAACATAAGAGGAAATTGGGTGAGTATAATGCTATAAATTGTAATGGTGCTTGAATATGTTATGAAAAAAAAAGTGCTATCATAAGAGGTATGTTGTGAAAAGAAAAAGGAAAAGAAAGCTGAAAAGTGAGTTGTGCTTAAAATTGAAAAACAAAAAAGGAGAACAAGGGTGGTAGAATAAAAGAAAGAAAGGTTGAAAGAAAAAAGTGTCAATGATACAAAGTGATGTATTAAAGCGCTTAGGAACCTAGTCACTATTCTTGGCCAAAATAGTCCTACCCGTCCCTTAGCCTACATTACAACCATCAAAAGACCTACTTGATCCTAATCTTAACATTCTGACATTTAGTGGAGTAGTACACTAAGGGCAAGCCTATGGTCATCAGTTGCTACATATGAATTCTTTGTGAGACTGAGAGCAAGGACATTTTGATACCCATGATTGAAAAATATGCTATATTTGTGAGTGATTATGGGTACTATATTGTGAGACACACATGGTTGATGAGCTTTAGATAGTTGTATATGATTCTATGCACCTTAACGTTTGCATGCGAGTTGATCACCATCACAAGTCTATGCTAGAGGTTAAAATATTTCTACTTATAATCGGAAAGCTACTCTTTGTTGATAATTGTTGTGCTTGTCTTGAAGAATTTTTTGTGTTGTTGCTGTAAAAACCCTAAGTTGATGTTTAGAAGGACGATATGTTGTTCGAGGACGAACAAAGCTCTAAGTGTGGGGTGTTGATGATTGGCGGATTTACACGCCTATATCAATATATTTTGCCCATATTTTAGCCTAGTTTTGAGAACAAACTATATATTTCATGCACTTTTAGTCCTTTTTCCTATAAATGAGCTAACGAACATGATTAGTAAAGTTTCAGGTATAAATAATGCAAAATTCAGCATTTTATGGCTTACTTGACGCAAAAGAAAGCTCACGAACGAAGGAGAAGGAAGTGGGACGCCTAAAGGACCAAAACTGCTGCATGGAAAATCTGTCCTGGGCTAAAACATCATTTCTGAAGACTTTGGGGACTTACAGACACATAGCTGGATTTGGACAATGACACATTAACCTAGCATAATTGGGTTATGTATTTCATTAGTTTATTTGGATTATGATAATGTTACATTAACCTAGTACATTTGGTTTAAGTATTCCATTAGCCTAGTAGGATTTGGTTAAGTATTCCGTTAGCTTATTAGGAATAGGATATGGGTATTATAAATACCCTATCATGCTAGAGATTTTTATTCAAGTCCTCCCTTAGTGGAGAGACAATCCTCCCTTAGTGGAGAGATACATTCTACTTCTCAATTACAACTCTTCTAATCTTTCCATTAATTCTATTTTTCTTCTTCTACTCTTCTATCCTTAAATTCCACAACAAGAGAATCGTTACACAGCCAAGGAAACACGCCACACGCCTATCACTTGATCTACACGCCATTACTCAATATCGTGATATAATAACAATGTCAATCGTGATCTCCTTCGCATTCATGGGTAACTAAACTTCTTTGTTGGGGTTATGGAAGCCGAATTAGTTACTATCTATTGTTGTGAGTTTGTAAGTCGTGACACGTATACTGCTTATATCATTATTCTCTTCATCTTAATCCACATTCATTGCGGTTGCAAACGCAAGAATACGCCAGTCTAACATTTAACTTGTTCGAGAGAAAGGTTATTTGTCTGGAAAAGAGATAATGTCAAGGTAGTAGGACACCCTTTCCTATTAAAAAGCTAGTGCCGTAACTAGACTAACCTCTTGGAGAATTCGTACCGTTAGACACGCTTTAAGCTCGAGAGAGTTAAAGTGAAATAGTCCTTGTTTAGGTCGAAAGACGCTTGGATTTACCATCGACTACAATTCTCTATAAGCAATTGCATGTCAAAACTCTACACACTCATAGCCAATAGAGACGTATACCTCAGAAGGTGGACATAACCCCAACGCTTCAATTCTCATTGTTTACAACCAACGTAACAATCTCTCTCTTTTTACTTTAATATTTTCAGCTTTTACTTTATTGTTTTTGTTACACATTACAATCCCCCCTTTTTACGAGACTTGTACTAAAAGTGTAGTAACCGTTGCTTACTTGTTGGCTAAGCTATTCCCTGTGGGATCGATACCCAACCCAAGTTGGGTTCTATATTTGCTAACGACCATTTTACACTCCCACAAGAGCTGTAGATTGAGCATTATCACCCTGCTCGAGCAGCGACGTCCTGACCCGCCTTCCATCTCAGTCGTAGGGCAAGCGCAATGTAGGCTTGCTCGAAGTCGGTTTCCTGTGCTGCATGCATTATCAAGTTTTATCGATCGCCTTTTGCCCTTCGCATTTCGTGCGCGGGGTGAATCGATAGGCCGCCCTTGCGTCCCACGCCTCCCTCGCTTCGTCGTGCGATGTCGTAGTCCGTGAGCGGCGGTCAGGATACTCGGATGCGGTAGACGCAGTGGGCATGGGGCCTTCATCGACTCCTATCTGCCCCGTACGATGCTCCTTGCAAATGACGGTCGCGCTCGCCTTGAATCCCTGTACCATGGCACCAAGGCACCAGGGGCAGCTTGGCATCGTGGCGTCATGGCACCATGGCACCATGGCACCAAGGCACCGTGGCGCCATGCCACCGTAGCACCAAGGCGGCATGGCACCATGGCACCAAGGCGGCGTGGCACCATGGCACCAGGGCACCATGACAGCAAGGCACCAAGGCACCGTGGCGCCATGGCATCGTGGCACCAAGGCGGCGTGGCACCATGGCACCAAGGCACCGTGGCACCAAGTCGGCGTGCAACCATGGCACCAGGGCACCAAGGCACCATGCAACCAAGGCACCATGGCACCGTGGCACCAAGGCGGCCTGGCACCGTGGCACCAAGGTGGCGTGGCACCATGGCACACAGGCACCATGGCATCGTGGTACCATGGCACCTAGGCACCATGGCACCGCGGCACCATGGAACCAACACATCGCGGCACCAAGGCACCGTGACACCATGGCACCATGGCACCGTGGCACCGCGGCACCAGGGCACTAAGGCACCATGGAACCATGGCACCGTGGCACCAAGGCACCGTGGCACCATGGCACCAAGGCACCATGGCCTCGTGGCAGCATAGCACCATGGCACCAAGGCACCATGGCACAATCGCGTCGTGGCACCAAGGCACCGTGGCACCATGGCACCGTGGCACCGAGGCACCATGGCAGCGTGGCGCCATGACACCAAGGCAGCATGGCGCCATGCCACCAAGGCGCCGTGGCGCCGTGGCGCCGTGGCACCAAGGCATCGTGGCACCATGGCACCCAGGCACCGTGGCGTCGTGGCACCGTGGCACCAAGGCACCATGGCACCAAGGCACAACGCACCGTGGCAAAATCAAAAGAGCGTAAACCTATGTTCGATCATCCTAATATTTTCCTGACGTTCCTCGATCCTCGTCACCGTTGCACACTCATTTCTCTACATATCCGCTCTAATTTTGTATTTTAAATATATGTCAATTCTACCTCATATGTCGTGGCGGTTTTCGTAATGTCCCATGCCTTTTTTTCAAATTTTTATTTAATATCCTTAAATTTAAATATTTTATATCGTTACGTCATTCGTACAAATACGCACTCAATTGTTGGTTTAAGGCTACTTTATTCTAATATGCATATTTTGGGGTTGTTACTTATTTTTATATTTTTCTAAAATTTTTATTTAATTTCCTTAAATTTAAATATTTTATATCGTTACGTTATGCGTACAAATATGCACTCGATTGTTGGTTTAAGGTTAGTTCATGCGCTAAGAATATTTTCCTAATTTTTTCATATTTTTATAAATATTTTTTCTATTTTTGATTTATTTTTACATATTTTTTCAATTTTAATAAATGATATTTGTAAAAAAAAATATTTTTTCAACGAAAATTATTATTTACAAATTACGCGACCTTTTTTTGAGTGCACAGGCTCCATCTCAGATCAAAACGTGCAGTTCGGTTCCGTATATGTCTGGTATGATTCTCTGGCAAAATCATGTCTACTCCTGTCACTTGGGTGTTTTTTTTAAGCATATATAAGGGGGGTAGAGGTGTTGAAGGCACTTCATGGCGACTGTCGGTAGTTGGCATAGGTGTTCAATGGCCATGTCGATGTGCAGCGTGGGCGCATGGCAGCATGCATGGCTAGTCCGTGCGAGCCATCCGTGCCCGTGTAGCAACGTAGGCCGCGCTTCATTGTACGCTAGTGTCGGTTATCGGTGGCGTCATCCATGATGGGGCAGCTGGCGCTAGACTTCGGACGAGGCGGTGCCTTCGTGCGAGTGGCGAGTACTGGATGCTGCTCTCGGGGCAAGCTCCAGGCGCTGCACGCATGCGGCCGAGCCGAATCCGCGGCGAGCGCCTTCGGCCGGCATGGGCGGCGCCCGTGCATGAGCCTCGGCGTGCCTTCATCTCCTCTGCTCCCCCCAAGGGCGGGCTATCGTGTCAAACGGGACTTGCTTCATCCTTGCAACGTCCGCATGGGCAGCAACGCACGGCATCTATTGTTGGGCGTTGGGGCCTTCATCATCTCCAATCTGCCCCGTATGACACTCCTTGCAAACGAAGGTCGCGCTCGCCTTGAATCCGTCTGCGCCCTCGCGGGCAGGACGGGCTCATGCGACGCCGGCGTCGATGAGGAATGCTACCTGGTTGATCCTTCCAGTAGTCATATGTTTGTCTCAAAGATTAAGCCATGCATGTGTAAGTATGAAGAAATTCAGACTGTGAAACTGCGAATGGCCTGCCATGGTGGTGTCTTTGTCAAGATGTTGCCTTTAGGACTCCGCCGGCACCTTATGAGAAATCAAAGTTTTTGGGCTCCGGGGGGAGTGTGGTCGCAAGGCTGAAACTTAAAGGAATTGACGGAAGGGCACCAGCATGAGTGGAGCCTGTGGCCTAATTTGACTCAACACGGGGAAACTTACCAGGTCTAGACATAGTAAGGATTGCCAGACTGAGAGCTCTTTCTTGATTCTATGTGCGGTAGTGCATGGCCGTTCTTAGTTGGTGAAGCGATTTGTCTGGTTGATTCCGTTAACGAACGAGACCTCAGCCTGCTAACTAGCTGTGCGGAGGTATCCCTTTGCGGCCAGCTTCTTAGAGGGACTACGGCCTTTTAGGCCGCGGAAGTTTGAGGCAATAACAGGTCTGTGATGCCCTTAGATGTTCTGGGTCGCATGCGCGCTACACTGATGTATTCGACGAGTTTATAGCCTTGGCCGACAGGCCCGGGTAATCTTTGAAATTTCATCATGATGGGGATAGATCATTGCAATTGTTGGTCTTCAACGAGGAATTCCTAGTAAGCGCGAGTCATCAGCTCGCGTTTACTATGGCCCTGCCCTTTGTACACACCGCCTGTCGCTCCTACCGATTGAATGATCCGGTGAAATGTTTGGATTGCGGCGACGTGGGCGGTTCGCTGCCCGCGACGTCGCGAGAAGTCCATTGAACCTTATTATTTAGAGGAAGGACAAGTCGTAAGAAGGTTTCCGTAGGTGAACCTGCGGAAGGATCATTGTCGAAACCTGCACAGCAGAATGACCCCGCAAACGTGTTTAACAACTAGGGAGTCCGCGCGGGCGGGGTGCTCCAGCACCTCGCACGAGTGCCTCCCCCCATCCCCGGAGCACGCGCCCAGCGTGCGCGGCGGGCGACCAACAAACCCCGACGCAGAAAGCGCCAAGGAATACTTGAATCGATAGACTGCCCCTCGTGCCCCGTCCGCGGCGTGCGTCGGGGGGACCTGTGCTTCTTCTGTAAAGGAAAAAGACTCTCGGCAATGGATATCTCGGCTCTCACATCAATGAAGAACATAGCGAAATGTGATACTTGGTGTGAATTGCAGAATCCCGTGAACCATCGAGTCTTTGAACGCAAGTTGCGCCCCAAGCCATTAGGACGAGG
>CM061561.1:275323829-275333829 GCA_030864225.1 Capsicum baccatum var. pendulum | reverse complement strand
CTATCTCAGTGGTGGGGCAAGCGCAATGTAGGCTTGCTCGAAGTCAGTTTCCTGTGCTGCATGCATTATCATGTTTTATCGATCGCCTTTCTGTAACGCCCTACATTTTACATGTACTAGTAATGTTCACATAAAATGACATACGACTTGATTTAATTACTACCAAAAATTTTTTTTCAAGTGTTCAAGTGTTAGATTGGGGCACTATATGGAAGTCTATTTAGAGACTGTGGCCTTAAACGGAGAAAATCATTGACGTGCTTATGGAACTTAGGAAGCTAGCAGGTGAGTCACCTGTGTGGTTGGCTTAAAAAAATATATATATACATGAGGGAGAATAATTCATTCATAAGTGAACTCACTTGAAGTCTAGACGTTAGTAAAAAGAAAGGGGAACGAAGACAAGGCTTAACGCCGAAACTTTCCGAGTCTTGTGACAAATGAAGCCCAAGTTAGGGAGGCTATTAAAGCCAATGGTTTAGCATTATATTGGGCCAAGATGTTCAGCCCAAGATTTTTATATAATATGCCCAACTACATTCATTCACTATTAACAAAATTGGGCCCAAACAAAGTGCAAGAAAGATTAAAGGAAATGGGCCACTAAAGCCCATTGATTTAGAGATCCAAAAGGCCCAAGTGAAAGGGGAAAATTAGTCATTGACCAACTTGATTTAATCAGCTGCAAATATCAGGAGAAAGTCGGTCTAAGGTCTCCTTAAAAAGGGACCAAAACCGAGCTCCTTAGGTTAACTAATAAAAGACCAAAAATTTCAGCTTTTCTCTCTAAGTTTCTCTTGGCATTGCTTCACCTTGGAAGGCAGCCAAAGACTACTTTTTGAGTTCTTGAATTAGACCTACACCTTGGGAGTTAAGGTATGTAAAAATAACCATATACTTGATATGAATTTTCCATGGAAAACAAGATAAGTTGGCTGGTCCACTGTGCAGGAATTTCTGGACAGCTTGTGTCCTGAAAGTTGTTGTTTGGTTTTCTTGGCTTTGGAACGATTCTTACCCTGATTTTTGACTTTAATATGATATAAAGTTGAGGTTATTAATATGTTATAGTGTGTATATGGTTGCCAAGGTTGCTGGACTGTTTTGCTAGTTCTTTGGAAACAAGTATCCTTATATGATCTTATGTGCTTCCAAAATGGTATTGGACTGTTTTGATGAGGGGGCTGATGTTTCACGTTTCCCCCTGTGTTTTGAGATATTTTGTGACTATGTTAAGGTTTATTTGATGTATATATATGTTGGGAGCATCTGGTTCAAAGTTGGGACAAGTATGAATTGTTAACGACGAAATGTAGGGAGACGACGAGATGTTGTGCTTCTTAGTTGAGCGTTTTGTAAAATGGTTCTGTGTTGTATTTATGGACTGTTGTCAGCATGTTATAGAGCTAATATAGGCTGTATACATCATGTATATGATAATGTGTACTGGTTGAAGACAGTTAGAATTGAGAAAGTCGGAATAACACCATTGAGTCGATGGTTATACGTTTGTTGCCAAAGTGTTGTGTCTTGTGAGATTGGGCTGTCCAGATGCATTGATTAGCTGCTAATACTAGCTTTAAAACATGATATTGTAGATAAATAGTTGGAAGAAAAGAAGTCACTTCGAGGTAAAAACAAGTTGATATGTCGAGGTATGTAAGGCTATTCAATCTCTTATTATTTGGCATGGAATCCAAAGTCTTTATTGGCACATAGAGATCTTTACAAACTTCGATATAACCACTCCACTCTTTCACATGTATTTGTGTGTCCAGATTAGAGCATTGTCACTACTGCATACATACATTGGATACCATGACATATGAGTCTTCTTTTTAGCTAAATAAAGTTCATACGTTGTTTATGTCCTACATGTTTCACTAATTGTATAACCCACTCTTTTCATTGTGATATGATGTTACATGGTCACATACTTGTCATTTGTCATGCTTATAGTCTTATAGCTCAAATGTTACGACCACCAAAAATTCATCTCAAAAGTAATAAGAAGATATATGTATACAGTTGCTTCTGTTGGGTGGTATCCCAGGGGTGAAAGAATCACCTAGCATGGGTCAATCCCAGTATTACAGGGGGTATCCCAGGGGTGAAAGGAAAGCCTAGCATGGGTCAATCCTGATATAGATTTACCACTGATCAGCTGGTCATCTGTATTACATGATGTGCACAGATTATACAAGTGATAAGAGTAAAGTAACATAATTGTTATAAGATGCATGACTCCACAATATTCATAAAGGTGGTCTTTTACCCTACAGCAGTGTATGGTTTCATTTGAGCTTTTATCTCATATATAGTACATGTTGCCTTACATATTCAGTACATTTTTTCGTACTGATGTCCCTGTTGGGGGACCTGCATTCCATGCTGCAGGTGCAGAAGCTAATAAACCTCCCCAGTAAGAGTACAGGATATCAATTGCAGTCACAGAGCTCCAGGTTGTTTCGGGGCTTTGAGTCTTATCATATCTTTTTGCATTGTATAGTATCTTATCATGAGGCGGGGCTTGTCCCGACCCTTATAAGATATTGTTTCTTGTCTAGAGGCTTTGTAGACTATGTATAGTATGGTCATGTATCGTATCGTAGACATTGTGGCTCCAACGGCCTAGTCATACAACATCTTTTGGCTTGCTAGTCCCATTTATCTTTTGAGGGCATGTTTAGTATCAAAGTAACTTATAATGTTCATAGGTAATGTATTGCTATAGGTTGGTTCTCCCTAGCCTTACCGGCAATGGGTGCCAGTCCGCCTTAATAGGATTTGGGGCGTGACAGAAGTGGTATCAAAGCGGGTTGTCCTAGGGAGTCTACAAAGCCGTGTCTATGTAGAATCATGTTTATCGATGTGTTGTGCACCACATTTATAAACAAGAGGCTACGTGGCATTTAGGAGTTATCACTTCTTTTCATTCTTTAGATCGTGCCATAGAGCCAAACATTATAAGTGTACCATGCCTAACCCCTAAATTATTTTGTACAGTAAGTATGCCAGAGACAAGGAAGAGTAAAGGTAAAGGAATGGAAGTAGAAGTGGTAGTTGGTATACCCAATCGGGCGAGACGACAAAGTGAGGCTCTAGATGAGTCTCTATCACAGACATCTCCAACCCCTCCATCTGTTGATGTACCAGGAAGGAGTGAAAATCCCCGAGAACCACCTGTTGATGCTTCTATGCAGGTTTTGAGAAATGCAGTTCAACTGTTGACTCGTATAGTTGCTGGCCAAGGTCAAAGACAAGAAGGCCCAGTTGCAGGTGCAGTTGGTGCAGGTAGGGCAGCCAGTACGAGAATACGTGATTTCCTCAACTTAGACCCTCCATCATTCACTGGGTCAGATCCAAATGAAGATCCACAAGATTTTATCGATCAGATCCAACGCACCTTAGATGTTATGCATGTGAGTGGTTCGGAAGCTGCTGAGTTGGCAACATATAGATTGAAGGGTGTGGCTATACTGTGGTGCGAAGCCTGGAAGCATTCCAAAGGCATAGATACACCTCCAACTACTTTGGAGGAGTTCAAAATGGCCTTTCCTGATCATTACTTGCCATTAGAGATCCGAGAGGCCCGTGCAGATCAGTTCCTGAACCTCCATCAGGGGAACATGAGCGTGAGGGAATATAGTCTTAAATTTAATTCTCTGGCCAGGTACGCTCCTAATGTTGTTGCTACTATGGAAGATAGAGTCCATCGGTATGTGGATAGGTTGGATTCATATTTGGTTAGAGATTGTACCATTGCTTCTTTGAATAAAGACATGGATATAACGAGGATGCAAGATTTTGCACAAAAACTGGAGGATCAGAGACAAAGAAGGAGGGCACAAGAAATAGAAAGGGGGCAATCCAAGAGGTCCAGATCTACAGGACAGTTTACACCACCCCAGGGTGAGTTTAGGCCACGATTTTCTAATAGGCCACCCAGGCCATCATTCTCTTACTCTACAACTAGTGCTCCACCACCACTTCAAGGGTCTAGAAATGAACAATTTGGGCAGAGAAGTGAGGGCCAAGGTACACGGACAACAGGATATTCGGGAAGACAGCAAATGCCTCCTAGGCAGCCTTGCAGACAATGTGGGAGATATCATATAGGTGCATGTCGCAGGGGAACGAATGTTTGTTATTGGTGTGGTACGCCAGGACATGTAATAAAAGATTGCCAAAGAAGACATAGGGGTGATATGGCACAACCTATTGGATCAGCTATTGCATCATCATCATCAATGCCTCCATCAGGTAGAGGTGAGAAATTTCCTATAGGTCGAGGCAGAGGTATTAGAGGGGCAGCTAGTTCCAGCGTGGCCCAAAATCGCACATATGCTTTAGGGACTCGACAGAACCTGGAAGCTTCACCCGATGTGGTTATAGGTACATTGTCCATATTCTCACATAAAGTGTATGCATTAATTGACCCTGGTTCTACATTGTCATATATTACTCCATTAGTTGCTGGGAAGCTTGGTAGAACACCTAAATTATTGAATAAACCACTTGCGGTGTCTACACCAACTGGGGAGTCAATTATAGCTAGAAGAGTCTATTGTGACTGTATACTGACTGTCTGCGATCGAGATACATTAGCCGATCTTATCGAGTTAGAAATGGTAGAATTTTATGTTATAATGGGTATGGATTGGTTGGCTTCTTGCTATGCCACCGTTGACTGCCGAACCAAGAGAGTGTACTTTCACTTTCCAAATGAAGCAGTCCTTGAATGGGAAGGCAATATTGGGGCACCAAGAGGGAGGTTTATCTCTTATTTTAAAGCCAGAAAAATGATATCAAAGGGATATATATGTCATCTCGTTAGAGTGAGAGACATGGAGGCAGAATCACCAACCATCCAGTCTGTTCCAATAGTGAATGAATTTATTGATGTCTTTCCTGAGGAACTCCCTGGTTTGCCTCCAGAAAGGGAAATAGATTTTGGTATTGACTTATTACCAGGCACCGAGCCTATCTCTATTCCTCCATATAGAATGGCCCCGGCAAAATTACGTGAATTAAAGGAGCAACTGAAAGACTTGTTAGAAAAGGGTTTTATAAGGCCTAGTGTGTCCCCTTGGGGTGCACCAGTTTTATTTGTCCATAAAAAGGATGGCACATTGAGGATGTGTATTGACTACCGACAACTGAATAGGGTGACAATTAAGAATAAATATCCCCTCCCCAGAATTGATGACTTGTTTGATCAATTACAGGGTGCCAAATACTTTTCAAAGATCGATTTGAGATCAGGTTATCATCAGGTGAGAGTGAAGGAAAAAGATATACCTAAGACAGCTTTCCGAACCAGATATGGTCACTTTGAATTTCTTGTTATGTCGTTTGGGCTACGAATGCACCGGCAGTTTTTATGGATTTGATGAATAGGGTATTCAAGCCTTTCCTGGACGTGTTCATGATAGTATTTATAGATGATATTCTGGTGTATTCAAGGTCAGAAGAGGACCATGCAAATCATTTACGACTAGGACTACAAGTTCTCCGTGATCGCCGGTTGTATGCTAAGTTTTCCAAATGTGAATTTTGGTTAAAATCAATGACATTTTTGGGCCATATTGTATCGGATGAAGGAATAAGGGTGGATTCACAAAAGATAGAGGCTGTGAAAGATTGGCCAAGGCCAACGACACCTACAGATGTTCGAAGCTTCCTTGGATTGGTAGGTTATTACAGAAGGTTTGTTGAAGGTTTTTCTTCTATGTCTGCACCTCTTACTAAGCTAACTCACAAGGAAACCAAATTCCAATGGAATGATGCATATGAAAGGAGCTTTCAAGAGTTGAAAAGCAGGCTAACCTCAGCACCTGTGCTAGTGCTTCCAGAAGGCTCAGAAGGATATGCAGTGTATTGTGATGCTTCCGGAGTTGGTTTGGGGTGTGTACTAACACAACATGGTAAGGTGATTGCTTATGCCTCGAGACAATTGAGACCACACGAGAAAAACTACCCAACACATGATCTTGAGCTAGCAGCGGTTGTATTTGCTTTAAAGATATGGCGCCACTATTTGTATGGGGTGCACGTGGACATATATACAGATCATAAGAGTTTATAGTATATTTTCAAGTAGAAAGATCTAAATTTGAGGCAACAGAGGTGGCTAGAGTTAATAAAGGATTATGATATTGATATATTATACCATCCAGGGAAAGCAAATTTGGTGGCTGATGCTCTAAGTCGTAAGACACTCATGGGTACCAGTGATCAGAAAGGGGTAAAGCAAGGCATGGCTAAGGATCTGCGTTAACTAGCCAATCTGGGTGTTCGTCTACTTGAAACTCCAAGAAAGGATATTATTGTACATAATGCTACCGATTGTTCATTGATAAGGGAAGTTGAAGAAAAACAGTGTTACGATCCTATTCTACAATGCCTTAAGGAGAAAGTAAGTCAAGGTATAATGAAGGAGTTTAGGCTTACACAAGATGGAGTACTTTATTGCCAAAATAGATTGTGTGTGCCTGATGTTAACAGACTCAGAAGGAGAATAATGGAAGAATCCCATCATTCAAGATATTCCATCCACCCAGGATCTACTAAGATGTATCATGACCTAAAGGGAGTGTTTTGGTGGGGAGCCATGAAAAAGGACCTTGCAGAGTTTGTGGCTCAATGTCCTACTTGTCAACAAGTCAAAGTAGAGCACCAAAAGCCAGGTGGTTACATGCAATGTATAGAGATTCCAACTTGGAAGTGGGATATGACTAATATGGATTTTGTAACTGGTTTGCCTCGTTCAGTTAATAAGTTTGACTCCATATGGGTGATAGTTGATAGACTCACGAAGTCAGCGCACTTCCTGCCAGTTAGAAGTGATTATACAGCTGAAGAATATGCCAAATTATACCTCAAAGAGATAGTTAGGCTACATGGGGTCCCACTCTCTATTATATCTGATCGAGGAGCTCAATTCACGGCAAAATTTTGGAAGTCCTTTCAAAGGAGTTTAGGGACGCAAGTGAATTTGAGTACAACCTTCCATCCCCAAACAGATGGCCAAGCAGAGCGTAATATTCAAACACTTGAGGATATGTTGTGAACCTGTGCATTAGATTTTAAAGGTAGCTGGGTAGAACACTTGCCCCTTATTGAATTTGCCTATAATAACAGCTACCATTCGAGCATCAAGATGGCGCCTTACGAAGCTTTGTATGGGAGGAAATGTAGGTCACCAATTGGTTGGTTCGAAGTGGGTGAAACCACCTTGCTCGGGCCAGATTTAGTCCAACAAGCCATGGAAAAAGTTAAGGTGATACAACAACGGCTAAAAATAGCCCAAAGTCGTCATAAATCATATACAGATATGCGGAGAAGGAGGCTGGAATTCTCTATTAGAGATTGGGTATTTTTAAAGGTATCACCAATGAAAGGGGTTATGAGATTTGGTAAGAAAGGGAAGCTAAGCCCACGTTACATAGGGCCATATAAGATTACTAAGAGGGTCGGACAAGTTGCATATAAATTAGAGCTACCCCAGGAACTTTCAATGGTTCATCCAGTGTTTCATGTGTCAATGCTTCGAAAATGCATAGGTGATCCCTCTCGTATCACTCCTATAGAAGATGTACAGGTCACAGAGGATCTTGCTTATGAAGAGGTACCGGTTGCTATTCTAGATCGCCAAGTTAAGAAGTTAAGGAACAAAGAAATGGCATCAGTAAAGGTACTCTGGAGAAACAACCAAGTAGAAGAAATAACGTGGGAACCGGAGGAAGTAATGACATCCAAATACCCTCATCTATTTGAAGACAAGGAGGGACCAAAAGATACAGAGGAGGAACATTAATAGGTATGTGTTTGAATACTAGTTATGTTATTAACAATTGTGTGACCAGAAATTCAAACCTGCCTAGACTATACAGTTATGTTAACATTCGGGACGAATGTTCCTAAGGGGGGGAGGATGTAACACCCCACATTTTACATGTACTATTAATGTTCACATAAAATGACATACGACTTGATTTAATTACTACCAAAATTTTTTTTTCAAGTGTTCAAGTGTTAGATTGGGGCACTATATGGAAGTCTATTTAGAGACTGTGGCCTTAAACGGAGAAAATCATTGACGTGCTTATGGAACTTAGGAAGCTAGCAGGTGAGTCACCTGTGTGGTTGGCTTAAAAAAATATATATATACATGAGGGAGAATAATTCATTCATAAGTGAACTCACTTGAAGTCTAGACGTTAGTAAAAAGAAAGGGGAACGAAGACAAGGCTTAACGCCGAAACTTTCCAAGTCTTGTGACAAACGAAGCCCAAGTTAGGGAGGCTATTAAAGCCAATGGTTTAGCATTATATTGGGCCAAGATGTTCAGCCCAATATGTTTATATAATATGCCCAACTACATTCATTCACTATTAACAAAATTGGGCCCAAACAAAGTGCAAGGAAGATTAAAGGAAATGGGCCACTAAAGCCCATTGATTTAGAGATCCAAAAGGCCCAAGTGAAAGGGGAAAATTAGTCATTGACCAACTTGAGTTAATCAGCTGCAAATATCAGGAGAAAGTCGGTCTAAGGTCTCCTTAAAAAGGGACCAAAACCGAGCTCCTTAGGTTAACTAATAAAAGACCAAAAATTTCAGCTTTTCTCTCTAAGTTTCTCTTGGCATTTCTTCACCTTGGAAGGCAACCAAAGACTACTTTTTGAGTTCTTGAATTATACCTACACCTTGGGAGTTAAGGTATGTAAAAATAACCATATACTTGATATGAATTTTCCATGGAAAACAAGATAAGTTGGCCGGTCCACTGTGCAGGAATTTCTGGACAGCTTGTGTCCTGAAAGTTGTTGTTTGGTTTTCTTGGCTTTGGAACGATTCTTACCCTGATTTTTGACTTTAATATGATATAAAGTTGAGGTTATTAATATGTTATAGTGTGTATATGGTTTCCAAGGTTGCTGGACTGTTTTTCTAGTTCTTTGGAAACAAGTATCCTTATATGATCTTAGGTGCTTCCAAAATGGTATTGGACTGTTTTGATGAGGGGGCTGATGTTTCACGTTTCCCCCTGTGTTTTGAGCTATTTTGTGACTATGTTAAGGTTTATTTGATGTATATATATGTTGGGAGCATCTGGTTCAAATTTGGGACAAGTATGAATTGTTAACGACGAAATGTAGGGAGACGACGAGATGTTGTGCTTCTTAGTTGAGCGTTTTGTAAAATGGATCTGTGTTGTAGTTATGGACTGTTTCCAGCATGTTATAGAGCTAATATAGGCTGTATACATCATGTATATGATAATGTGTACTGGTTGAAGACAGTTAGAATTGAGAAAGTCGGAATAACACCATTGAGTCGATGGTTATACGTTTGTTGCCAAAGTGTTGTGTCTTGTGAGATTGGGCTGTCCAGATGCATTGATTAGCTGCTAATACTAGCTTTAAAACATGATATTGTAGATAAATAGTTGGAATAAAAGAAGTCATTTTGAGGTAAAAACAAGTTGATATGTCGAGGTATGTAAGGCTATTCGATCTCTTATTATTTGGCATGGAATCCAAAGTCTTTATTGGCACATAGAGATCTTTACAAACTTCGATATAACCACTCCACTCTTTCACATGTATTTGTGTGTCTAGATTCGAGCATTGTCACTACTGCATACATACATTGGATACCATGACATATGAGTCTTCTTTTTAGCTAAATAAAGTTCATACGTTGTTTATGTCCTACATGTTTCACTAATTGTATAACCCACTCTTTTCATTGTGATATGATGTTACATGGTCACATACTTGTCATTTGTCATGCTTATAGTCTTATAGCTCAAATGTTACGACCACCAAAAATTCATCTCAAAAGTAATAAGAAGATATATGTATACAGTTGCTTCTGTTGGGTGGTATCCCAGGGGTGAAAGAATCACCTAGCATGGGTCAATCCCAGTATTACAGGGGGTATCCCTGGGGTGAAAGGAAAGCCTAGCATGGGTCGATCCTGATATAGATTTAC
>CM061561.1:275312819-275317819 GCA_030864225.1 Capsicum baccatum var. pendulum | reverse complement strand
CGTGGCGGTTTTCGTAATGTCCCGTCGCCTTTTTTTCAAATTTTTATTTAATATCCTTAAATTTAAATATTTTATATCGTTACGTCATTCGTACAAATACGCTCTCAATTGTTGGTTTAAGGCTACTTCATTCTAACATGCATATTTTGGGGTTGTTACTTATTTTTATATTTTTTTTAAATTTTTATTTAATATCCTTAAATTTAAATATTTTATATCGTTACGTTATACGTACAAATATGCACTCGATTGTTGGTTTAAGGTTAGTTCATGCACTAAGAATATTTTCCTAATTTTTTCATATTTTTATAAATATTTTTTCTATTTTTGATTTATTTTTACATATTTTTTCAATTTTAATAAATGATATTTGTAAAAAAAAATATTTTCTCAACGAAAATTATCATTTACAAATTACGCGACCTTTTTGTGAGTGCACAGGCTCCGTCTCACATCAAAACGTGTAATTCGGGTCCGCATATGTCTGGTATGATTCTCTGGCAAAATCATGTCTACTCCTATGACTTGGGTTTTTTTTTAAGCATATATAAGGGGGGTAGAGGTGTTGAAGACACTTCAAGGCGACTGTCGGTAGTTGGCATAGGCGCTCAGTGGACATGTCGGCGTGCAGTGAGGGCGCATGGCAGCATGCATGGCTAGTCCGTGCGAGGCGTCCGTGCCCGTGTAGCAACGTCGGTCGCGCTTCATTGAACGCTCGTGTCGGTTATCGGTGGCGTCGTCCACGACGAGGCTGCTAGCGCTAGACTTCGAACGAGGCGGTGCCTTCGTGCGAGCGGCGAGTACTGGATGCTGCTCTCGGGGCAAGCTCCAGGCGCTGCACGTATGTGGCCGAGCCCAATCTGCGGTGAGCACCGGCGGCCGGCGTGGGCGGTGCCCGTGCATGAGCCTCGACGTGCCTTCATCTCCTCTGCTCCCCCCAAGGGCGGGCTATCATGTCAAGAGGGACTTGCTTCATCCTTGCAACATCCACATTGGCAGCAGCGCACCGCATCTATTGCTGGGCGTTGGGGCCGGTGCTCGGCGTCCATCGACGGAGCATTTAGACGCACGGCGCGTGAGTTGTGTTCGGCACGTGCGATTAGGTTGGATCCCTGCTCGAGCAGCGACGTCCTGACGCGCCTGCCATCTCAGTCGCGGGGCAAGCTCAATGTAGGCTTGCTCGAAGTCAGTTTCCTGTGCTGCATGCATTATCAAGTTTTATCGATCGCCTTTCACCCCTCGCATTTCGTGCGCGGGTAGAATCGATAGGCCGCCCTTGCGTCCCACGCATCCCTCGCTTCATCGTGCGATGTCATGGTTTGTGAGCGGCGGTCGGGATACTCGAATGCGGTAGACGCAGTGGGCATGGGGCCTTCATCGACTCCTATCTGCCCCGTACGACGCTCCTTGCAAATGACGGTCGCGCTTGCCTTGAATCCCTTCACCATGGCACCAAGGCACCAGGACAGCTTGGCACCGTGGAGCCATGGCACCAGGGAACCATGGCACCAAGGCACAGTGGCTCCATGCCACCGTAGCACCAAGGCGGCGTGGCACCATGGCACCAAGGCGGCGTGGCACCATGGCACCAAGGAACCAGGGCACCATGACAGCAAGGCACCAAGGCGGTGTGGCACTATGGCACCAAGGCACCATGGCACCATGTCGGCGTGCAACCATGGCACCAAGGCACCATGGCACCAAGGCACCATAGCACCGTGGCACCAAGGCGGCCTGGCACCTTGGCACCAAGGTGGAATGGCACCATGGCACACAAGAACCATGGCACCATGGCACCATGGCACCCAAGCACCATGGCACCGCGGCACCATGGCACCAACGCATCGCGGCACCAAGGCACCGTGACACCATGGCACCATGGCACCGTGGCACAATGGCACCATGGCACCGTGGCACCGAGGCAACGTGGCAGCATGGCGCCATGACACCAAGGCAGCATGGCGCCATGCCACCAAGGCGCTGTGGCGCCGTGTCACCAAGGCATCGTGGCACCATTGCACCCAGGCGCCGTGGCGACGTGGCACCGTGGCACCAAGGCACCATGGCACCATGGCACCAAGGCACAACGCACCATGGCAAAATCAAAAGAGCGTAAACCTACGTTGGATCATCCTAATATTTTCCTGATGTTCCTCGATCCTCGTCACCGTTGCACACTCATTTCTCACATATCCGCTCTAATTTTGTATTTTAAATATATGTCAATTCTACCTCATATGTCGTGGTGGTTTTCGTAATGTCCCGTCACCTTTTTTTCAAATTTCTATTTAATATCCTTCAATTTAAATATTTTATATCATTACATCATTCGTACAAATACGCACTCAATTGTTGGTTTAAGGCTACTTCATTCTAATATGCATATTTTGGGGTTGTTTCTTATTTTTATATTTTTCTAAAATTTTTATTTAATTTCCTTAAATTTAAATATTTTATATCATTACGTTATGCGTACAAATATGCACTCGATTGTTGGTTTAAGGTTAGTTCATGCGCTAAGAATATTTTCCTAATTTTTTCATATTTTTATAAATATTTTTTCTATTTTTGATTTATTTTTACATATTTTTTCAATTGTAATAAATGATATTTGTAAAAAAAAATATTTTTTCAACGAAAATTATCATTTACAAATTACGCGACCTTTTTTTGAGTGCAAGGCTCCGTCTTATATCAAAACGTGCAGTTCGGTTCCGCATATGTCTGGTATGATTCTCTGGCAAAATCATGTCTACTCCTATCACTTGGGTTTTTTTTTTAAGCATATATAAGCGGTGTAGAGGTGTTGAAGGCACTTCAAGGCGACTGTCGGTAGTTGGCATAGGCTCTCAGTGGCCATGTCGACATGCAGCGTGGGCGCATGGCAGCATGCAATGCTAGTCCATGCGAGCCATCCGTGCCCGTGTAGCAACATTGGCCGCGCTTCATTGTACGCTAGAGTCGGTTATCAGTGGCGTCGTCCACGACGGGGCTGCTGGCGCTAGACTTCGGATGAGGTGGTGCCTTCGTGCGAGCGGTGAGTACTGGATGCTACTCTCGGGGCAATCTTCAGGCGCTGCACCCATGCGGCCGAGCCCAATCCGCGGCGAGCGTCGGCGGCCGGCGTGGGCGGTGCCCGTGCATGAGCCTCGGCGTGCCATCATCTCCTCTGCTCCCCCCAAGGGCGGGCTATCATGTCAAGTGGGACTTGCTTCATCCTTGCAACGTCCGCATGGGCAGTAGCACATGACATCTATTGTTGGGCGTTGGAGCCGGTGCTGGGCATGCATCGACGGAGCATTTGGATGCACGACGCGTGAGTAGAGGTGTTGAAGGCACTTCAAGGCGACTGTCGGTAGTTGTCATAGACGCTCAGTGGCCATGTCGGCGTGCAGCGTGGGCGCATGGCAGCATGCATGGCTAGTCCGTGCGAGCCGTCCGTGCCCGTGTAGCAACGCCAACCGCGTTTCATAGTACGCTAGTGTCGGTTATCGGTGTCGTCCACAACGGGGCTGCTAGCACTAGACTTCGGACGAGGCGGTGCCTTTGTACGAGCGGCGAGTACTGGATGCTACTCTCGGGGAAAGCTTCAGGCGCTGCACGCATGCGGCCTATCCCAATCCGCAGCGACCGTCGACGGCCGGCGTGGGCGGCGCCCGTGCATGAGCCTTGGCGTGCCTTCATCTCCTCTGCTCCCCCAAAGGGCGGGCTATCGTGTCAAGCGGGACTTGCTTCAGCCTTGCAATGTCCGCATGGGCAGCCGCGCACGACATCTATTGCTGGGCGTTGGGGCCGGTGCTGGGCGTGCATCGACGGAGCATTTGAACGCACGGCGCGTGAGTTGTCTTCGGCACGTGCTGTTAGGTTGAATCCCTGCTCGAGCAGCGATGTCCTGACCCGCCTGCCATCTCAGTCGCGGGGCAAGCGCAATATAGGCTTGCTCCATGTCGGTTTCCTGTGCTGCATGCATTATCAAGTTTTATCGATCGCCTTTCGCCCCTCGTATTTCGTGCGCAGGGTGAATTAAAAGGCCGCCCTCGCGTCACACGCCTGCCTCGCTTCGTCGTGCGATGTCGTGGTCTGCGAACGGCGGCCCGGATACTCGGATGTGGTAGACGCAGTGGGCATGGGGCCTTCATCGTCTCCTATCTGCCCCTTACGACGCTCCTTGCAAACAACCGTCGCGCTCGCCTTGAATCCGTCTGCGCCCTCGTGGGCAGGCCGGGCTTATGCGATGCCGGAGTCGATGAGGAATGCTACCTGGTTGATCCTGCCAGTAGTCATATGCTTGTCTCAAAGATTAAGCCATGCATGTGTAAGTATGAACAAATTCAGACTGTGAAACTGCGAATGGCCTGCCATGGTGGTGTCTTTGTCAAGATGTTGCTCTTAGGACTCCGTCGGCACCTTATGAGAAATCAAACTTTTTGGGCTCCGGGGTGTGTGTGGTCGCAAGGCTGAAACTTAAAGGAATTGACGGAAGGGCACCAACATGAGTGGAGCCTGCAGATTAATTTGACTCAACACGGGGAAACTTACCAGGTCCAGACATAGTAAGGATTGACAGACTGAGAGCTCTTTCTTGATTCTATGGGCGGTGGTGCATGGCCGTTCTTAGTTGGTGAAGCGATTTGTCTGGTTAATTCCGTTAACGAACGAGACCTCAGCCTGCTAACTAGCAATGCGGAGGTATCCCTTTGCGGCCAGCTTCTTAGAGGGACTACGGCCTTTTAGGCCGTGGAAGTTTGAGGCAATAACAGGTCTGTTATGCCCTTAGATGTTCTGGGCCGCACGCGCGCTACACTGATGTATTCGACGAGTTTATATCCTTGGCCGACAGGCCCGGGTAATCTTTGAATTTTCATCATGATGGGGATAGATCATCGCAATTGTTGGTCTTCAACGAGGAATTCCTAGTAAGCGCTAGTCATCAGCTCGCGTTTACTACGTCCCTGCCCTTTGTACACACTGCCCGTCGCTCCTACCGATTGAATGATCCG
>CM061561.1:275290319-275292819 GCA_030864225.1 Capsicum baccatum var. pendulum | reverse complement strand
GCACTCGATTGTTGGTTTAAGGTTAGTTCATGCACTAAGAATATTTTCCTAATTTTTTCATATTTTTATAAATATTTTTTCTATTTTTGATTTATTTTTACATATTTTTTCAATTTTAATAAATGATATTTCTAAAAAAAAAATATTTTCTCAACGAAAATTATCATTTAAAAATTACGCAACCTTTTTGTGAGTGCACAGGCTCCGTCTCACATCAAAACGTGCAATTCGGGTCCGCATATGTCTGGTATGATTCTCTGGCAAAATCATGTCTACTCCTGTCACTTGGGTTTTTTTTTAAGCATATATAAGGGGGGTAGAGGTGTTGAAGGCACTTCAAGGCGACTGTCGGTAGTTGGCATAGGCGCTGAGTGGACATGTCGGCGTGCAGCGTGGGCGCATGGAGCATGCATGGCTAGTCCGTGCGAGGCGTCCGTGCTCGTGTAGCAACGTCGGCCGCGCTTCATTGTACGCTCATGTCGGTTATCGGTGGTGTCGTCCACGACGGGGCTGCTGGCGCTAGGCTTCAGACGAGGTGGTGCCTTCGTGCGAGCGGCGAGTACTGGATGCTGCTCTCGGGGCAAGCTCCAGGCGCTGCACGCATGTGGCCGAGCCCAATCCGCGGCGAGCGCCAGCGGCCGGCGTGGGCGGCGCCGGTGCATGAGCCTCGGCGTGCCTTCATCTCCTCTTCTCCCCCCAAGGGCGGGCTATTGTGTCAAGCGGGACTTGCTTCAGTCTTGCAACATCCTCATTGGTAGCAGCGCACGGCATCTATTGCTGGGCGTTGGGGCCGGTGCTGGGCGTGCATCGACGGAGCATTTGGATGCACGACGCGTGAGTTGTGTTCGGCACGTGCGGTTAGGTTTGATCCCTGCTCGAGCAGCGATGTCCTGAACCGCCTGCCATTTCAATCGCGGGGCAAGCGCAATGTTGGCTTGCTCGTAGTCGATTTCCTGTGCTGCATGCATTATAAAGTTTTATCGATCGTCTTTCGCCCCTCGCATTTCATGCGCGGGGCGAATCGATAGGCCACCCTTGCGTCCCACGCCTCCCTCGCTTCATCGTGCGATGTCGTGGTCTGTGAGCGGCGGTTGGGATACTCGGATGCGGTAGACGCAGTGGGCATGGGGCCTTCATCGTTTCCTATCTGCCCCGTACGACGCTCCTTGCAAATGAAGGTCGCGCTCGCCTTGAATCCCTGCACCATGGCACCAAGGCACCAGGGCAGCTTGGCACCGTGGAGCCATGGAGCCAGGGCAACATGGTACCAAGGCACCAGGGCACCAAGGCACCAAGGCACCAGGGCACCATGACAGCAAGGCACCAAGGCACCGTGGCGCCATGGAACCGTGGCACCAAGGCGGCGTGGAACCATGGCACAAAGGCACCGTGGCACCAAATCGGCGTGCAACCATGGCACCATGGAACCAAGGCACCATGGCACCAAGGCACCATGGCACCGTGGCGCCATGGCAACGTGGCACCAAGGCGGCCTGGCACCTTGGCACCAAGGCACTGTGGCACAAAGGTGGCGTGGCACCATGGCACACAGGCACCATGGCACCCAGGAACTATGGCACCGCGGCACCATGGCACCAACGCATCGCGGCCCCAAGGCACCGTGACACCATGGCACCGTGGCACCATGGCACCGCGGCACCAGGGCACTAAGGCACCATGGAACCATGACACCGTGGCACCAAGGCACCGTGGCACCATGGCACCAAGGCACCGTGGCAGCATAGCACCATGGCACCAAGGCACCGTGGCACAATCTCGCCGTGGCACCAAGGCACCGTGGCACCATGGCACCGTGGCACCGAGGCACCGTGGCAGCATGGTGCCATGACACCAAGGCAGCATGGCGCCGTGGCACCAAGGCATCGTGGCACCATGGCACCCAGGCACCGTGGATCCGTGGCACCGTGGCACCAAGGCACCATGGCACCATGGCACCAAGGCACCATGGCACCAAGGCACAATGCACCGTGGGAAAATCCAAAGAGCGTAAACCTACGTTCGATCATCCTAATATTTTCCTGATGTTCTTCGATCCTCGTCAGCGTTGCACACTCATTTCTCTACATATCCGCTCTAATTTTGTATTTTAAATATATGTCAATTCTATCTCATATGTCGTGGCGGTTTTCGTAATGTCTCGTCGCCTTTTTTTCAAATTTTTATTTAATATCCTTAAATTTAAATATTTTATATCGTTACGTCATTCGTACAAATACGCACTCAATTGTTGGTTTAAGGATACTTCATTCTAATATGCATATTTTGGGGTTGTTACTTATTTTTATATTTTTCTAAAATTTTTATTTAATTTCCTTAAATTTAAATTTTTTATATCGTTACGTTATGCGTACAAATATGCACTCGATTGTTGGTTTAAGGTTAGTTCATGCACTAAGAATATTTTCCTAATTTTTTCATATTTTTATAAATATTTTTTCTATTTTTGATTTATTTTTACATATTTTTTTAATTTTAATAA
>CM061561.1:275262819-275282819 GCA_030864225.1 Capsicum baccatum var. pendulum | reverse complement strand
GCCCCATACGACGCTCCTTGTAAATGACGGTTGCGCTCGCCTTGAATCCCTGCACCATGGCACCAAGGCACCAGGGCAGCTTGGCACCGTGGCGCCATGGCACCAAGGCACCGTGGCCCCATGCCACCGTAGGACCAAGGCGGCGTGGCACCATGGCACCAAGGCGTTGTGGCACCATGGCACCAGGGCACCAAGGCACCAGGGCACCAGGGCACCATGACAGCAAGGCACCAAGGCACCGCGGCACCAGGGCACTAAGGCACCATGGAACCATGGCACCGTGGCACCAAGGCACTGTGGCACCAAGTTGGCGTGCAACCATGGCACAATGGCACCGTGGCACCAAGGCGGCCTGGCACCTTGGCACCAAGGCACCGTGGCACCAAGGTGGGGTGGCACCATGGCACCGTTGCACCATGGCACCCAGGCACCATGGCACCGCGGCACCATGGCACCAACGCATCGCGGCACCAAGGCACCGTGACACCATGGCACCGCGGCACCGCGGCACCAGGGCACTAAGGCCCCATGGAACCGTGGCACCAAGGCACCGTGACACCATGGCACCAAGGCACCGTGGCCCCGTGGCAGCATAGCACCATGGCACAATGGCGTCGTGGCACCAAGGCACCGTGGCACCATGGCACCGTGGCACCGAGGCACCGTGGCAGCATGGCGCCATGACACCAAGGCAGCATGGCGCAATGCCACCAAGGCGCCGTGGCGTCGTGGCACCAAGGCATCGTGGCACCATGGCACCCAGGCACCGTGGCGCCGTGGCACCGTGGCACCAAGGCACCATGGCACCATGGCACCAAGGCACCATGACACCAAGGCACAACGCACCGTGGCAAAATTAAAAGAGCGTAAACCTACGTTCGATCATCCTAATATTTTCCTGACATTCCTCGATCCTCGTCACCGTTGCACACTCATTTCTCTACATATCCGCTCTAATTTCGTAATGTCCCGTCGCCTTTTTTTCAAATTTTTATTTAATATCATTAAATTTTAATATTTTATATCGTTACGTCATTCCTACAAATACGCACTCAATTGTTGGTTTAAGGCTACTTCATTCTAATATGCATATTTTTAGGTTGTTACTTATTTTTATATTTTTCTAAAATTTTTATTTAATTTCCTTAAATTTAAGTACTTTATATCGTTACGTTATGCGTACGAATATGCACTCCATTGTTGGTTTAAGGTTAGTTCATGCGCTAAGAATAATTTCCTAATTTTTTCATATTTTTATAAATATTTTTTCTATTTTTGATTATTTTTAAATATGTTTTCCATTTTAATAAATGATATTTGTAAAAAAAAATATTTTTTCAACGAAAATTATCATTTACAAATTACGCGACCTTTTTTTGAGTGCACAGGCTCCGTCTCACATCAAAATGTGCAGTTCGGTTCCGCATATGTCTGGTATGATTCTCTGGCAAAATCATGTTTACTCCTGTCACTTGGGTTTTTTTTAAGCATATATAAGGGGAGTAGAGGTGTTGAAGGCACTTCAAGGCGACTGTCGGTAGTTGGCATAGGCGCTCAGTGGCCATGTCGACGTGCAGTATCGGCGCATGGCAGCATGCATGGCTAGTCCGTGCAAGGCGTCCGTTCCCGTGTAGCAACGTCGGCCGCGCTTCATTGTATGCTCGTGTCAGTTATCAGTGGCGTCGTCCACGAAGGGGCTGCTGGCGCTAGAATTCGGATGAGGCGGTGCCTTCGTGCGAGCAGCGAGTACTACATGCTTCTCTTGGGGCAAGCTTCAGGCACTGCACGCATGCGACCGAGCCCAATCCGCGGCGAGCACCGGCGGCCGGCGTGGGCGGCGCCCGTGCATGTGCCTCGGCGTGCCTTCATCTCCTCTTATCCCCCAAGGGCGGGCTATCGTGTCAAGCGGGACTTGCTTCATCCTTGCAACGTCCGCATGGGCAGCAGCGCACGACATCCATTGTTGGGCGTTGGGGCCGGTGCTGGGCATACATCGACGGAGCATTTGAACTCACGACACGTGAGTAGAGGTGTTGAAGGCACTTCAAGGCGACTGTCGGTAGTTGGAATAGGCGCTCAATGGCTATGTCAGCGTGCAGCGTGGGCGCATGGCAGCATGCATGGCTAGTACGTGTGAGCCGTCCGTGCCCGTGTAGCAACACCGGTTGCGCTTCATTGTACGCTAGTGTCGGTTATCGGTGGCGTCGTCCACGACGGGGCTGCTGGCGCTAGACTTCGGACGAGGCGGTGCCTTCATGCGAGCGGCGAGTACTGGATGCTGCTCTCGGGGCAAGCTTCAGGTGCTGCACGCATGCGGCCGAGCCCAATCCGCGGCGAGGGCCGGCGGCCAGCGTGGGCGGCGCCCGTGCATGAGCCTCGGCGTGCCTTCATCTCCTCTGCTCCCCCCAAGGGCGGGCTATCGTGTCAAGCGGGAATTTCTTCATCCTTGCAACGTCCGCATGGGCAGCAGCGCACGACATCTATTGCTGGGCGTTGGGGCCGGTGCTGGGCGTGCATCGACGGAACATTTTGATGCATGGTGCGTGAGTTGTGTTCGGCACGTGCTGTTAGGTTGCATCCCTGCTCGAGCAGCGACGTCCTGACCCACCTGCCATCTCAGTCGCGGGGCAAGCGCAATATAGGCTTGCTCCAAGTCGGTTTCCTGTGCTGAATGCATTATCAAGTTTTATCGATCGCCTTTCGCCCCTCGTATTTCGTGTGCGGGGAGAATCGAAAGGCCGCCCTCGTATCCCATTCCTCCCTCGCTTCGTCGTGCGATGTCGTGGTCCGCGAGCTACCGCCCGGATTCTCGGATGTGGTAGACGCAGTGGGCATGGGGCCTTCATCGTCTCCTATCTTCCCCGTACGACGCTCCTTGCAAATGACGGGTGCGCTCGCCTTGAATTCTTCTGCGCCCTCACGGGCAGGCCGGGCTCATGCGACGCTGGCGTCGATGAGGAATGCTACCTGGTTGATCTTGCTAGTAGTCATATGCTTGTCTCAAAGATTAAGCCATGCATGTGTAAGTATGAACAAATTCAGACTGTGAAACTGCGAATGGCCTGCCATGGTGGTGTCTTTGTCAAGATGTTTCTTTTAGGACTCCGCCGGCACCTTATAAGAAATCAAAGTTTTTGGGCTCCGGGGGGAGTGTGGTCACAAGGCTGAAACTTAAAGGAATTGATAAAAGGGCACCAGCATGAGTGGAGCCTGCGGCTTAATTTGACTCAACACGGGGAAACTTACCAGGTCCAGACATAGTAAGGATTGACAGACTGAGAGGTCATTCTCGATTCTATGGGCGGTGGTGCATGGTCGTTCTTAGTTGGTGAAGCGATTTGTCTGGTTAATTCCGTTAACGAACGAGACCTAAGCCTGCTAACTAGCTATGTGGAGGTATCTCTTCGCGGCCAGCTTCTTAGAAGGACTACGAACTTTTAGGCCACGAAAGTTTTAGGCAATAACAAGTCTGTGATGCCCTTAGATATTCTGGGCCGCACGCGCGCTACACTGTTGTATTCGACGAGTTTATAGCCTTGGCCGACAGGCCCGGTTAATCTTTGAAATTTCATCATGATGGGGATAGATCATTGCAATTGTTGGTCTTCAACGAGGAATTCCTAGTAAGCGCGAGTCATCAGCTCGCATTTACTACGTCCTGCCCTTTGTACACACCGCCCGTCGCTCCTACCGATTGAATGATCCGGTGAAATGTTCGGATCGCGGAGACGTGGGCGGTTCGCTGCCCACGACGTCGCGAGAATTCCATTGAACCTTATCATTTAGAGGAATGACAAGTCATAACAAGGTTTCCGCAGGTGAACCTGCGGAAGGATCATTGTCGAAACCTGCACAGCAGAACGACCCCGCGAACGTGTTTAACAAATGGGGAGTCCGCGCGGGCGGGGTGCTCCGTCACCTCGCACGAGTGCCTCCCCCCGTCCCCAGAGCGCGCGCCCAGCGTGCGCGGCGGGCGACCAACGAACCCCGATGCGGAAAGCGCCAAGGAATACTTGAATCGATAGCCTTCCCCTCGCGCCCCGTCTGCGGCGTGCATCGGGGGGACCTGTTCTTCTTCTGGTAAACGAAAAATACTCTCGGCAACGGATATCTCGCCTCTCGTATCGATGAAGAACATAGCGAAATGCGATACTTGGTGTGAATTGCAGAATCCCGTGAACCATCGAGTCTTTGAACGCAAGTTGCACCCGAAGCCATTAGGCCGAGGGCACGTCTGCCTGGGCGTCACGCATCGCGTCGCCCCCCTCGCATCGCACCTCAATCATGAGGCGCGCTGTCGTCGCGGGGCGGATACTGGCCTCCCGTGCGCCTCGCGCTCGCTGCTGGCCTAAATGCGAGTCCACGTCGATGGACATCGCGGCAAGTAGTGGTTGCAACTCAACTCTCTTTGCCATTGCATGTCACGGCCCAAAATCCTATCGGGCCGGACTGGCACCCGAAGCCGAGAAGGCCCGGGAGAACCTGTTCAAATACCTGTACTTTCACTTACATGTCACCAAAAATTTGGGCAGCACTTCGCTGCATATAAAAGGGTCTAATTACCTGTATCAGCACAACACGCACAAATATATTTACATATATATAATACTTGGCCGTCGGGGCCACCCCATATACGAATATAACATCACTATATAAACTTCCAAGACTTTACCCTTCTTTATGTCTACAAAGCCTCTAGGATATACATGACATAACTAGGGTAGGGACAAACCCCCGCCCACACATGACTCCTGTACAATAACAAAATATAAAAAACCGACTCGGAAAGCTCCGAAGCAAACTGGAGCTCACCAACAACAGCTGTATGACCTGGCTCCTATCTATGTTGTGAATGAGCTGAAGTACCTGATCCTGCAGCATGAAATGCAGGTCCCCCATGAGGGACGTCAGTACGAAATATGTACTGAGTATGTAAAGCTGTAAATAATCATATGTGATATGGGGGATCAAGAAAATCATACACATGTGAATAAATCATAATAGAAGTGAACCACACTTCATAAACACTTTTAGGATCATGTACATTATTATTAATCTGAATTGGGTTCTTGAATACAAACACATTTGTGGAACGGTATACATTCGTTCATTTCATTCTTTACAATTATTATTCGCCATTACCTCCTCTTCCCGAACCTCCAACCACCTAACAATAATCAATACTGTACCGTACTGTGACCATTAGGCTGCCCCCAGTACATATCAATTGGGATCGACCCATGCTAGGCTTATGCCCCTGGGATACCACCCACACGTATATCAAGTAACAGATAAGAGATTTTTCCAATAACTTAGTTAAAAAGCTTTTGAGATTATTACATTAGTGTTCATGCCAATATAGTACCTTTGGAACAATGATACATCAATAAGAATCAAGTAATAGACCTTCTATACAATAACGATGTAATAAGGACTCATTGGTACATCAACAGTATATTTCAGAATCATCAATATCACAACAATGAAATAGGAGCCTCTTGGTATATCAATGAAACATTTTGACACTTTATAGAATGGAAACAACTTCATTGGTAATGTAGAACAATACATGTGTTTGGATAACCATCGGAATCTTACTTTATGGAACATTGGTGTTTTCATGCCAAAGAACATCGTTAGAGTATGCTTTACATGCCTCGTTGTAGATTCGGATACCAATTCAACACAACTTCCCGCCTTTACAAATCACTTATCTACAATGAAATATTTGGCATCTAGTATTAGCAACCCAACACCACAATTCTCTTCCATAATTCCATACAACCAATATTTGCAAAGCATTCCAAAAACCAACTTGAACAATAGGTTTATGTGTATATATATATATATATATAATCATCATTTCAATACCATATCATCAATACCACATCATCCCTTCACAATTCAACATAATCCAACCATGCACAAGAATGATCCAACATCATTTCCAATCATCTTTCAACAACAATCAAATAACATACTTCTTATGCTCACATGCATATATATATATATACATATCCATATAAATAACACCAACATAATTTACATCCTTACCATAGAATGGCCCTTTGGGTTTTGAAGTCCTGTTGGCACAAATAAGGGGTGCTTCTCGAAGCCCTTGAGATGATGAGCACAACTACGGAATCAATTTGGACTTTCCACGGTTGAATCACAAGATAATTAGAGTTGAAAATTAGGCTAGGGTTTGTTCTTTCCTATAATTGATGATGAATATGAGTTTTTGAACTCATATACATGTATATATACACATATTCCCGTCCGTAATACCATAGAAAATGACCAAAGTGCCCTTAAAATTTAAATAATGTTAAATATGTCCTCCGGTGGACTGTTTTGACAAGCTGAAGTAGATAGACCATAACTCTTTGCTACGATATAGGATTTGGGTGAAATTGGTATCATTGTAAATATAATTATAAGTTCTTTCATTTCATATAAATTAGGCCACCCAGTTCGTCCTGTACAAGGATTTATGATCGTTTGAAGTTGACCCTAAAAATCTGTTTTGAGAGGCTGAAGTAAAACGCGTATAACTCCTTACGCAGATGTTGAATTTGGATGAAACCAATTGAATTGGAAAGAAGACTCAAAGATATTTCTTTTGATATATGGTATCTCTCTCCGTTCATTATATTGAGGGAGTTATGATCGTTCAAAGTTGACCCAAAAAACTGGCAGGCCTCAGTATTTTCCTGCTAATTTACTGTTGACAAAAATCTGTTTTGAGAGGCTGAAATAGAACGAGTATAACTCCTTACTCAGATGTTGTATTTGGATGAAACCAATTTCATTAGAAATAATGCGCAATGATCTTTCTTTTGATATGTGGTAGCTCGCCCAGTTCATTATATTGAGGGAGTTATGATCGTTCAAAGTTGACCCAAAAACTGGAAATTTTCCTGCAATTTTACTGTTCACATCCCGGCCACCGTTTTATACTTTCGAACGTGCTCGCTTATATCCAAAACTTTTCCGTTTTTGAAAATATTTATATCGTCGGAAAGCTTATTCAATAACCTTCGTATGGAAACATTGACGGGCAAATTCCGGTATAAATAAGGTCGATTCCTATACACATATAATCAAACTATACACTTGAAACCATCTCAAAATAATCAATACTCATATATACCTAACTTAGGATCAATACATATACTCCAACACATATAACAATGGCTAATGCAAGTAATTAAGTACGGGGTGTTACATCCTTCCTCCCTTAAGGACATTCGTCCTCGAATGTGAATGTAGTTATTTAGCCGAAACAAGTTCGAATTCATAATTGATATTCACGTCATCATATAGATGTTATGCATATGTAAAAACATACTTGTTAGTGTCCCAGTTCCACTCCTTGCACTTCTTTTTCATCTTTGAACAAATAAGGGTATTTCAATTTCATTGCTTCCTCCGCTTCCCATGTAATCTCTTCCCTTTGTTAATTTCTCCAAAGTACTTTCACCAATGCTACTTCTTTATTTCTCATCTTCTTAACTTGACGATCTAATATAGCAACAGGCATCTCCTCGTAGGTAAGATCTTCTGTTACTTGCACATCTTCAGTAGAAGTAATAAGGGACGGATCTCCGATGCACTTTCGAAGCATCGATACATGAAATACTGGATGCACTGATGAGAGTTCCTGGGGTATCTCTAATTCATAAGCAACTTGCCCACATCTTCGAATAATCCTATACGGGCCTATACATCGTGGAA
The DNA here is from genome assembly GCA_030864225.1 of Capsicum baccatum var. pendulum. Taxonomy (NCBI): domain Eukaryota; kingdom Viridiplantae; phylum Streptophyta; class Magnoliopsida; order Solanales; family Solanaceae; genus Capsicum; species Capsicum baccatum. Next base: position 275,275,082 of record CM061561.1, on the reverse strand, counting down.
TCAACTTTCCTTTCTTGCCAAATCTTATCACCCCTTTCATTGGCGATACCTTCAAAAATACCCAATCGCCTAACAAAAACTCTAGCCCTCTTCTTCTACTATCCGCATATGACTTGTGTCGACTTTGGGTTGTTTTCAACCGTTGATGAATCACCTTGACTTTTTCTATGGCTTGATACACAAGATCCGGTCCGAACATAAGAGTTTCACCCGCTTCAAATCATCCTATTGGTGATCTACACTTCCTCCCATATAAAACTTCATATGGTGCCATTTTGATACTTGAATGATAGCTATTATTGTAGGCAAACTCAATAAGAGGTAAATGATCATCCCATCTGCCTTTAAAATCTATAACACATGCTCGTAGCATATCTTCAAGTGTTTGAATGGTGCGCTCTGCTTGTCCATCCGTCTGAGGGTGAAAAGCTGTACTCAGATTCACTTGTGTTCCCAAACTCCGTTGGAAAGACTTCCAAAAGTTTGTAGTAAATTGAGTTCCCCGATCTGATATAATAGAAGTTGGCACTCCATGTAATCGGACTATTTCTTTAACATACATCTTCGAATATTCTTCAACTGTGTAAGTGGTCTTAACGGGTAAGAAATGTGCGGATTTAGTAATCCTATCCACAATCACCTATATAGAATCAAATTTCCGAGCTGTACGAGGCAAACCTATAACAAAATCCATGTTGATCATGTCCCACTTCCAAGTTGGAAGATCTATGCATTGCATATAGCCTCCGTGCTTTTGATGTTCCACTTTAACTCGTTGGCAATTTTGACATTCAGCTACAAATTCTGTGATGTTCCTTTTCATGTCATTCCACCAATACATATCTTTCAAATCTTGATACATTTTGGTTGATCCTGGATGAATGGAATACCTTGAAAAATGTGCCTCTGTCATAATATTCTTTCTTAGCCCATCTACATCCGGCACACACAATCGGTTTTGGCACTGAAGTACTCCTTCTCGCGTAAGATCAAATGCCTTGGTTGCACCACTCTGAACCATCTCCTTAAGCTGTAATAAAATAGGATCTGCATATTGCTTCTCTTCACTTCAGCTACTAATGAAGATTCTACAGCATTATGTACGATAAGCTCTTTGTCCGGAGTTTCAAGAAGGCGAACTCCCAAACTAGCTAACTGGTGAAGATCTTTAACCATCCCTTGCCTTTCAATAGGCATCATCATAGCCTTACAACTTAACGCATCAGCTACTATATTCGCTTTCCCTGGATGATACAAAATATTGACATCATAATCTTTTAATAGTTCCATCCACCTTCGCTGCCTCAGATTTAGATCCTTCTGACTAAAAATATATTGTAAGCTCTTGTGATCAGTATATATATCAACATGAACCCCATATAAATAGTGGCGCCATATTTTTAAAGCAAAGATAACCGCTGCCAGCTCAAGATCGTGTGTAGGATAATTTTTCTCATGTGGCCGCAATTGTCTAGAAGCATATGCTATTACTTCACCATGCTGCATCAATACACATCCTAAACCAATTCTAGAAGCATCACAATACACTGTATACCCTTCTGTACCTTCTAGAAGTACCAACACAGGTGTAGAAGTCAACTTATTTTTCAATTCTTGGAAACTTTCCTCACACGTATCATTCCATTGGAACTTGGATGCTTTATGCGTTAGCTTGGTTAAAGGTGCTGAAATGGAAGAAAAGTCTTTAACAAACCTCCTATAATAACCGGCCAACCCGAGAAAACTACGAATCTCCGTCGGCGTTGTGGGCCTTGGCCAGTTCTTCACAGCTTCTATCTTTTGAGCATCAACCTTTATCCCTTCACTAGATACAATATGACCCAAAAATGCCACCGACTTTAACCAAAACTCACATTTAGAGAACTTTGCATAAAGCTTACAATCACGAAGAGTCTACAATGTCTGTCGTAAGTGATTGGCATGGTCCTCTTCTGATCTAGAATAAACTAGAATATCATCTATAAAAACTATCACAAATACATCCAGGAATGGCTTAAACACCCGATTCATCAAATCCATAAAAGCTGCAGGTGCATTTGTTAGCCCAAATGACATAACTAGAAACTCATAATGACCATACCTTGTTCGGAAACCTGTTTTAGGTATATCTTTTTCTTTGACCCTCACTTGGTGGTAACCTGACCTCAAATCAATCTTAGAAAAACACTTGGCTCCCTGTAACTGATCAAATAAATCATCAATTCTTGGGAGAGGATATATATTCTTAATAGTCACCTTATTCAATTGCCGATAATCAATACACATCCTCAGCGAGCCATCCTTTTTGCGCACAAATAACACTGGTGCTCCCCAGGGGGACATACTAGGCCTTATGAATCCCTTCTCAAGCAAATCTTTCAATTGCTCTTTCAATTCTCGCAATTCTGCTGGGGCCATTCTATATGGAGGAATGGAGATTGATTGGGTGCCTGGAATTACATCAATACCAAACTCTACTTCTCGTTCAGGATGCAAACCTAGAAGATCCTCAGGAAATACATCAGGAAATTCATTTACCACCGGAACAACGTGAAGAGTTGGTGGCTCCACTTCTGTATCCTTTACTCTAACTAAATGATATAGGTATCCCTTGGAAATCATTTTTCTTGCTTTGAAATAAGAAATAAATCTACCTCTTGGTGCGCCGATCTTACCTTGCCATTCAATAACTGCTTCATTCGGAAAATGTAAATACATCTTTTTTGTACAACAGTCAATTTTGGCATAACAAGACGCCAACCAATCCATACCCATTATAACATCAAAATCTACCATTTCTAGTTCCACGAGATTAGCCATCGTGTCTCGACCACACACAATTACTACACAATCTTTATAAAATCTTCTAGCAATAATAGATTCCCCAACCGGGGTAGACACTTTCAACGACTTATCTAACAATTTGGGGGTTCTTTTGAACTTTCCAGCAACCAAAGGAGTAACATATGATAATGTAGAACCGGGATCAATTAGAGCATATACATCAAATGAAAATATGGACAACGTACCCGTAACCACATCCGGGGAAGCCTCTAGATTTTGTCGATCTGCTAAAGCATAAGTGCGATTCTGAGTCCCGCTGGAACTGGCGACTCTTGTTTCATTTCTAGCGTGACCCACGGGTCGTGCACCTCTAGCAGAATAAGATACCAGTGACGATGATGCAACAGCTGATCATGAAGGTCGTGCTACACTACCTGCGCCCCTTCATGGGCATTCTCTCATCATATACCCCATCATACCGCACCAATAACAAACATTTGTTCCTATTCGACATGCGCCCATATGATTCCTTCCACATTTATTGCATGGCTCTCGAGGATGTCTCAGTTGGATCATATTCCCTTGCCCATGATAACCCACTGATCGCGAACTATGACCCTCACTTCTTTGCCCAATTTGACTGCCTCTGAACCCCTGATGCAGTGGTGGAGCACTAGCTGCAGAATAAGAAAATAATGGCCTAGGTGGTCTAGCAGAAAATTGAGGTCTAAAACCTCCCTGTGGAGCCATAAACTGCCCTGTAGATCTGGACCTCTTAGAAGATCCTCTTTCAAATTCCTGCGTTCTTCTTCTCTGCCTCTGATCTTCTATTTTCTATGCAAATGCTTGGATCCTAGCTATATCCATATCTTTATTCAGTGCAGCAATAGTACAATCCCTAACTAAATACGGATCCAATCCGTTCACATACCGATGAACTCTGTCATCCATAGGAGCTATAACATTAGGAGCATATCTGGACAAGGAATTAAATCGAAGACTATACTCCCTCACACTTGTATTACCCTGCCGAAGATTTAAGAACTGATCTGCACGGGCCTGACGAGTTTCATATAGAAGATAATGATCAATAAATGCCTCTTTGAACTCTTTCCAAGTAGCTGGGGGTGCATCAATGCCCCTCGACCGTTTCCAGTCTTCATACCAATATATAGCCTCACCTTTGAATCTATACGCGGATAACTCCACTGTCTCTCTTCCCGATACATGCATCACCTCTAGGGCCCTTTGGATTTGATCAATAAAGTCCTGCGGATTTTCGTTAAGATCGGATGCGGTAAAAGTAGGCGGATCCATCTTAAGAAAATCTTGCGTCAGAAGACTAGCCGCCCTATCAGTACTGCTAGAACCCGCGACATGAATGGCTTGCCCTTGGACTTGCCCAGCAACTATACGAGTCAAAAGTTGCACTGCATTTCTAAGATCTTGATCAACAACATTAATAGGTGGCTCTGGAGATATAGTTCTCCTCCCCGTTATTTCTTCTGGACTGGGGGAAGTTTCTGATGCATGCTCAGCTGGAGCCTCACTTTGATTAGCTGGTATAGTGGGTGACTTACTAGTCCCCTCTCCGACAGCCACATCTACTTGCTTACCGGTATTCTTGCTTCTGGTAACCGGCATCATTACTATAATAAGAGAAACAAACTGACTCAGTGGTCAACTATGACTTCATATACAATATAAGCTCTATCGCACGATCTAAGACATGAAGAAAAGAAACAATTCCTAAATGTCCATAGCCTCCTGTTTATAGATGTGGTGCACAACACACCGATAAACAAGTCTCTACGTAGACACGGCTTTTTAGACTCACTAGGACGAACCTCTCTGATACCACTTTTGTCACGGCCCAAAATCCCATCGGGCCGGACTGGCACCCGAAGCCGAGAAGGCCCGGGAGAACCCGTTCAAATACCTGTACTTTCACTTACATGTCACCAAAAATTTAGGCAGCACTTCGCTGCATATAAAAGGGTCTAATTACATGTATCAGCACAACCCGCACAAATATATATACATATATATATAATACTTGGCCGTCGGGGCCACCCCATATATGAAAATAACATCACTATATAAACTTCCATGACTTTACCCTTCTTTATGTCTACAAAGCCTCTAGGATATACATGACATAACTAGGGTCGGTACAAACCCCCGCCCACACATGACTCCTATACAATAACAAAATATAAGAAACCGACTCGGAAAGCTCCGAAGCAAACTGGAGCTCACCAACAACAGCTGTATGACCTGGCTCCTATCTATGCTGTGAATGAGCTGAAGTACCTGATCCTGCAGCATGAAATGCAGGTCCCCCGTGAGGGACGTCAGTACGAAATATGTACTGAGTATGTAAAGCTGTAAATAATCATATGTGATATGAGGGATCAAGAAAATCATACATATGTGAATAAATCATAATAGAAGTGAACCACACTTCATAAACACTTTTAGGATCATGTACATTATTATTAATCTGAATTGGGTTCTTGAATACAAACACATTTGTGGAACGGTATACATTCGTTCATTTCATTCTTTACAATTATTATTCGCCATTACCTCCTCCTCCCGAACCTCCAACCACCTAACAATAATCAATACTGTACCGTACTGTGACCATTAGGCTGCCCCCAGTACATATCAATTGGGATCGACCCATGCTAGGCTTATGCCCCTGGGATACCACCCACACGTATATCAAGTAACACATAAGAGATTTTTCCAATAACTTAGTTCAAAATCTTTGGAGATTATTACATTAGTGTTCATGCCAATATAGTACCTTTGGAACAATGATACATCAATAAGAATCAAGTAATAGACCTTCTATACAATAACGATGTAATAAGGACTCATTGGTACATCAATAGTATATTTCAGAATCATCAATATCACAACAATGAAATAGGAGCCTCTTGGTATATCAATGAAACATTTTGACACTTTATAGAATGGAAACAACTTCATTGGTAATGTAGAACAATACATGTGTTTGGATAACCATCGGAATCTTACTTTATGGAACATTGGTGTTTTCATGCCAAAGAACATCGTTAGAGTATGCTTTACATACCTCGTTGTAGATTCGGATACCAATTCTACACAACTTCCCGCCTTTACAAATCACTTATCTACAATGAAATATTTGGCATCTAGTATTAGCAACCCAACACCACAATTCTCTTCCATAATTCCATACAACCAATATTTGCAAAGCATTCCAAAAACCAACTTGAACAATAGGTTTATGTGTACATATATATATAATCATCATTTCAATACCATATCATCAATACCACATCATCCCTTCACAATTCAACATAATCCAACCATGCACAAGAATGATCCAACATCATTTCCAATCATCTTTCAACAACAATCAAATAACATACTTCTTATGCTCACAGGCATATATATATATATATACACATATCCATATAAATAACACCAACATAATTTACATCCTTACCATAGAATGGACCTTTGGGTTTTGAAGTCCTGTTGGCACAAATAAGGGGTGCTTCTCGAAGCCCTTGAGACGATGAACACAACTACGGAATCAATTTGGACTTTCCACGGTTGAATCACAAGATAATTAGAGTTGAAAATTAGGCTAGGGTTTGTTCTTTCCTATAATTGATGATGAATATGAGTTTTTGAACTCATATACATGTATATATACACATAATCCCGTCCATAATACCATAGAAAATGACCAAAGTGCCTTAAAATTTAAATAATGTCAAATATGTCCTCCGGTGGACTGTTTTGACAAGCTGAAGTAGATAGACCATAACTCTTTGCTCCGATATAGGATTTGGGTGAAATTGGTATCATTGTAAAGATAATTCTATGTTCTTTCATTTTATATTAATTAGGCCACCCAGTTCGTCCTGTACAAGGATTTATGATCGTTTGAAGTTGACCTTAAAAATCTGTTTTGAGAGGCTGAAGTAAAACGCGTATAACTCCTTATGCAGATGTTGAATTTGGATGAAACCAATTGCATTTGAAAGAAGACTAAAAGATATTTCTTTTGATATATGGTATCTCTCTCCGTTCATTATATTAAGGGAGTTATGATCGTTCAAAGTTGACCCAAAAAACTGGCAGGCCTCAGTATTTTCCTGCTAATTTACTGTTGACAAAAATCTGTTTTGAGAGGCTGAAATAGAACGAGTATAACTCCTTACTCAGATGTTGTATTTGGATGAAACCAATTTCATTAGAAAGAATACGCAAAGATCTTTCTTTTGATATGTGGTAGCTCGCCCAGTTCATTATATTCAGGGAGTTATGATCGTTCAAAGTTGACCCAAAAACTGGAAATTTTCCTGCACTTTTACTGTTCACATCCCGGCCACCGTTTTATAGTTTCGAACGTGCTCGCTTATATCTGAAACTTTTCCGTTTTTGAAAATCTTTATATTTTCGGAAAGATTATTCAATAACCTTCGTATGGAAACATTGACGGGCAAATTCCGGTATAAATAAGGTCGATTCCTATACACATATAATCAAACTATACACTTGAAATCATCTCAAAATAATCAATACTCATATATACCTAACTTAGGATCAATACATATAATCCAACACATATAACAATGGCTAATGCACTTAATTAAGTACCGGGTGTTACATCCTTCCCCCCTTAAGGACATTCGTCCTCGAATGTGAATGTAGTTATTTAGCCGAAACAAGTTCGAATTCATAATTGATATTCACGTCATCATATAGATGTTATGCATATGTAAAAACTTACTTGTTAGTGTCCCAGTTCCACTCCTTGCACTTCTTTTTCATCTTTGAACAAATAAGGGTATTTCAATTTCATTGCTTCCTCCGCTTCCCATGTAATCTCTTCCCTTTGTTGATTTCTCCAAAGTACTTTCACCGATGCTACTTCTTTATTTCTCATCTTCTTAACTTGACGATCTAATATATCAACAGGCATCTCCTCGTAGGTAAGATCTTCTGTTACTTGCACATCTTCAGTAGAAGTAATAAGGGACGGATCTCCGATGCACTTTTGAAGCATCGATACATGAAATACTGGATGCACTAATGAGAGTTCCTGGGGTAGCTCTAATTCATAAGAAACTTGCCCACATCTTCGAATAATCCTATACGGGCCTATATATCGTGGAATCAACTTTTCTTTCTTGCAAAATCTCATCACCCCTTTCATTGGCGATACCTTCAAAAATATCCAATCGCCTAACGAAAACTCTAGCCCTCTTCTTCGACTATCCGCATATGACTTGTGTCGACTTTGGGTTGTTTTCAACCGTTGCTGAATCACCTTGACTTTTTCTATGGCTTGATACACAAGATCCGGTCCGAACATAAGAGTTTCACCCGCTTCGAACAATCCTATTGGTGATCTACACTTCCTCCCATATAAAGCTTCATATGGTGCCATTTTGATACTTGAATGATAGCTATTATTGTAGGCAAACTCAATAAGAGGTAAATGATTATCCCAGCTGCCTTTAAAATCTATAACACATGCTCGTAGCATATCTTCAAGTGTTTGAATGGTGCGCTCTGCTTGTCCATCCGTCTGAGGGTGAAAAGCTGTACTCAGATTCACTTGTGTTCCCAAACTCCGTTGGAAAGACTTCCAAAAGTTTGCAGTAAATTGAGTTCCCCGATCTGATATAATAGAAGTTGGCACTCCATGTAATCAGACTATTTCTTTAACATACATCTTCGAATATTCTTCAACTGTGTAAGTGGTCTTAATGGGTAAGAATGTGCGGATTTAGTAAGCCTATCCACAATCACCCATATATAATCAAATTTCCGAGCTGTACGAGGCAAACCTATAACAAAATCCATGTTGATCATGTCCCACTTCCAAGTTGGAAGATCTATGCATTGCATATAGCCTCCGGGCTTTTGATGTTCCACTTTAACTCATTGGCAATTTGGACATTCAGCTACAAATTCTGCGATATTCCTTTTCATGTCATTCCACCAATACATATCTTTCAAATCTTGATACATTTTAGTTGATCCTGGATGAATGGAATACCTTGAAAAATGTGCCTCTGTCATAATCTTCTTTCTTAGCCCGTCTACATCCGGCACACACAATCGGTTTTGGCACTGAAGTACTCCTTCTCGCGTAAGCTCAAATGCCTTGGTTGCACCACTCTGAACGTTCTCCTTAAGCTGTAATAAAATAGGATCTGCATATTGCTTCTCTTTCACTTCAGCTACTAATGAAGATTCCGCAGCATTATGTACGATAAGCTCTTTGTCCGGAGTTTCAAGAAGGCGAACTCCCAAACTAGCTAACTGGTGAAGATCTTTAACCATCCCTTGCCTTTCTATAGGTATCATCATAGCCTTACAACTTAACGCATCAGCTACTATATTCGCTTTCCCTGGATGATACAAAATATTGACATCATAATCTTTTAATAGTTCCATCCATCTTCGCTGCCTCAGATTTAGATCCTTCTGACTGAAAGTATATTGTAAGCTCTTGTGATTAGTATATATATCAACATGAACCCCATATAAATAGTGGCGCCATATTTTTAAAGCAAAGATAACCGCTGCCAGCTCAAGATCGTGTGTAGGATAATTTTTCTCATGTGGCCGCAATTGTCTAGAAGCATATGCTATTACTTTACCATGCTGCATCAATACACATCCTAAACCAATTCTAGAAGTATCACAATACACTGTATACCCTTCTGTACGTTCTGGAAGTACCAACACAGGTGTAGAAGTCAACTTATTTTTCAATTCTTGGAAACTCTCCTCACACGTATCATTCCATTGGAACTTGGATGCTTTATGCGTTAGCTTGGTTAAAGGTGCTGAAATGGAAGAAAAGTCTTTAACAAACCTCTTATAATAACCAGCCAACTCGAGAAAACTACGAATCTCCATCGGCGTTGTGTGCCTTGGCCAGTTCTTCACAGCTTCTATCTTTTGAGCATCAACCTTTATCCCTTCACTAGATACAATATGACCCAAAAATGCCACTGACTTTAACCAAAACTCACATTTAGAGAACTTTGCATAAAGCTTACAATCACGAAGAGTCTGCAATGTCTGTCGTAAGTGATTGGCATGGTCCTCTTATGATCTAGAATAAACTAGAATAACATCTATAAAAACTATCACAAATACATCCAGGAATGGCTTAAACACCCTATTCATCAAATCCATAAAAGCTGCAGGTGCATTTGTTAGCCCAAATGACATAACTAGAAACTCATAATGACCATACCTTGTTCGGAAACCTGTTTTGGGTATATCTTTCTCTTTGACCCTCACTTGGTGGTAACCTGACCTCAAATCAATCTTAGAAAAGCACTTGGCGCCCTGTAACTGATCAAATAAATCATCAATTCTTGGGAGAGGATATTTATTCTTAATAGTCACCTTATTCAATTGCCGATAATCAATACACATCCTCAGCGAGCCATCCTTTTTGCGCACAAATAACACTGGTGCTCCCCATGGGGACATACTAGGCCTTATGAATCCCTTCTCAAGCAAATCTTTCAATTGCTCTTTAAATTCTCGCAATTCTGCTGGGGCCATTCTATATGGAGGAATGGAGATTGGTTGAGTGCCTGGAATTACATCAATACCAAACTCTACTTCCCGTTCAGGAGACAAACCTAGAAGATCTTCAGGAAATACATCAGGAAATTCATTTACCACCGGAACAACGTGAAGAGTTGGTGGCTCCGCTTCTGTATCCCTTACTCTAACTAAATGATATAGGTATCCCTTGGAAATCATTTTTCTTGCTTTGAAATAAGAAATAAATCTACCTCTTGGTGCGCCGATCTTACCTTGCCATTCAATAACTGCTTCATTCGGAAAATGTAAATACATCTTTTTTGTACAAAAGTCAATTTTGGCATAGCAAGACGCCAACCAATCCATACCCATTATAACATCAACATCTACCATTTCTAGTTCCACGAGATTAGCCATCGTGTCTCGAACACACACAGTTACTACACAATCTTTACAAACTCTTCTAGCAATAATAGATTCCCCAACCGGGGTAGACACTTCCAACGACTTATCTAACAATTCCGGGGTTCTTTTGAACTTTCCAGCAACCAAAGGAGTAACATATGATAATGTAGAACCGGGATCAATTAGAGCATATACATCAAATGAAAATATGGAGAACATACCCGTAACCACATCTGGGGAAGCCTCTAGATTTTGTCGATCTGCTAAAGCATAAGTGCGATTCTGAGTCCCGCTGGAACTGGCGACTCTTGTTTCGTTTCTAGCGTGACCCACGTGTCGTGCGCCTCTACCAGAATAAGATACCGGTGACGATGATGCAACAGTTGATCACGAAGGTCGTGCTACACCACCTGCGCCCCTTCGTGGGCATTCTCTCATCATATGCCCCGTCATACCACACCAATAACAAACATTTGTTCCTATTCGACATGCGCCCATATGATTCCTTCCACATTTATTGCATGGCTCTCGAGGATGTCTCAGTTGGATCATATTCCCTTGCCCATGATAACCCACTGATCGCGAACTATGACCCTCACCTCTTTGCCCAATTTGACTGCCTCTGAACCCCTGATGCTGTGCTGGAGCACTAGCTGCAGAATAAGAAAATAATGGCCTAGGTGGTCTAGCAGAAAATTGAGGTCTAAAACCTCCCTGTGGAGCCATAAACTGCCCTGTAGATCTGGACCTCTTAGAAGATCCGCTTTCAAATTCCTGCGTTCTTCTTCTCTGCCTCTGATCTTCTATTTTCTGTGCAAATGCTTGGATCCTAGCTATATCCATATCTTTATTTAGTGCAGAAATAGTACAATCCCTAACTAAATACGGATCCAATCCGTTCACATACCGATGAACTCTGTCATCCATAGTAGCTATAACATTAGGAGCATATCTGGACAAGGAATTAAATTGAAGACTATAATCCCTCACACTTGTATTACCCTGCCGAAGATTTAAGTACTGATCCGCACGGGCCTGACGAGTCTCATATAGAAGATAATGGTCAATAAATGCCTCTTTGAACTCTTTCCAAGTAGCTGGGGGTGCATCAATGCCCCTCGACCGTTTCCAGTCTTCATACAAATATATAGCCTCACCTTTGAATCTATACGCGGATAACTCCACTGTCTCTCTTCCCGATACATGCATCACCTCTAGGGCCCTTTGGATTTGATCAATAAAGTCCTGCGGATCTTCGTTAAGATCGGATCCGGTAAAAGTAGGCGGATCCATCTTAAGAAAATCTTGCGTCCGAAGACTAGCCGCCCTATCAGTACTTCTAGAACCCGCGACAGGAATGGCTTGCCCTTGGACTTGCCCAGCAACTATACGAGTCAAAAGTTGCACTGCATTTCTAAGATCTTGATCAACAACATTAATAGGTGGCTCTGGAGATATAGTTCTCCTCCCCCTTATTTCTTCTGGACTGG
>CM061561.1:275255319-275257819 GCA_030864225.1 Capsicum baccatum var. pendulum | reverse complement strand
TTTCTAAACGAAAATTATCATTTACAAATTACGCGACATTTTTGTGAGTGCACAGGCTCCGTCTCACATCAAAACGTGCAATTCGGGTCCACATAAGTCTGGTATGATTCTCTAGCAAAATCATGTCTACTCCTGTCACTTGGGTTTTTTTTTAAGCATATATAAGGGGGGTAGAGGTGTTGAAGGCACTTCAAGGCGACTGTCGGTAGTTGGCATAGGCGCTCAATGGACATGTCGGTGTGCAGCGTGGTCGCATGGCAGCATGCATGGCTAGTCTGTGCGAGGCGTCCGTGCCCGTGTAGAAACGTCGGTCGCGCTTCATTGTACGCTCGTGTCGGCTATCGGTGGCGTCGTCCACGACGGGGCTGCTGGCGCTAGACTTCGGACGAGGCGGTGCCTTCGTGCGAGCGGCGAGTACTGGATGCTGCTCTCGGGGTAAGCTCCAGGCGCTGCACGCATGCGACCGAGCCCAATCCGCGGCGAGCGCCGGCGGCCGGCGTGGGCGGCGCCTGTGCATGAGCCTCGGCGTGCCTTCATCTCCTCTGCTCCCCCCAAGGGCGGGCTATCATGTCAAGCGGGACTTGCTTCAGCCTTGCAACATCCGCATTGGCAGCAGCGCACGACATCTATTGCTGGGCGTTGGGGCCGATGCTGGGCGTGCATCGATGGAGCATTTGGACGCACGACGCGTGAGTTGTGTTCGGCACGTGCGGTTAGGTTGGATCCCTGCTCGAGCAACGACGTCCTGAACCGCCTGCCATCTCAGTCACGGGGCAGGTGCAATGTAGGCTTGCTCAAAGTCGGTTTCCTGTGCTGCATGCATTATCAAGTTTTATCGATCGCCTTTCGCCCCTCGCATTTTGTGCACGGGGCGAATTGATAGGCCGCCCTTGCGTCCCACGGCTCCCTCGCTTCGTCGTGCGATGTCGTGGTTCGTGAGCGGCGGTCGAGATACTCGGATGCAGTAGACGCAGTGGGCATGGGGCCTTCATCAACTCCTATATGCCCCGTACGACGCTCATTGCAGATGACGGTCGCGCTCGCCTTGAATCCCTGCACCATGGCACCAAGGCACCAGGGCAGCTTGGCACCGTGGCGCCATGGCACCAGGGCACCAGGGCACCAAGGCACCGTGGCGCCATGCCATCGTAGCACCAAGACGGCATGGCACCATGGCACCAAGGCGGCATGGCACCATGGCACCAGGGCACCAAGACACCAGGGCACCAGGGCACCAAGAAAGCAAGGCACCAAGGCACCGCGGCACCAGGGCACTAAGGAACCATGGAACCATGGCATCGTGGCACCAAGGCACCGTGGCACCAAGTGGTCGTGCAACCATGGCACCAAGGCACCATGGCACCGTGGCACCAAGGCGGCCTGGCACCAAGGCAGCGTGGCACCAAGGTGGCGTGGCACCATGGCACCCAGGCACCATGGCACCGTGGCACCATGGCACCCAGGCACCATGGCACTGCGGCACCATGGCACCAACGCATCGCGGCACCAAGGCACCGTGACACCATGGCACCATGGCACCGTGGCACCGTGGCACCGCGGCACCAGGGCACTAAGGCCCCATGGAACCATGGCACCGTGGCACCAAGACACCGTGGAACCATGGCACCAAGGCACCGTGGCCCCGTGGCAGCATAGCACCATGGCACCAAGGCACCGTGGCACAATGGCGACGTGGCACCAAGGCACCGTGGCACCATGGCACCGTGGCACCGAGGCACCGTGGCAGTATGGCGCCATGACACCAAGGCAGCATGGCGCCATGCCACCAAGGCGCCGTGGCGCCGTGGCACCGTGGCACCAAGGCACCATGGCACCATGGCACCGAGGCACCATGGCACCAAGGCACAACGCACCGTGGCAAAATCAAAAGAGCGTAAACCTATGTTCGATCATCCTAATATTTTCCTGACGTTCCTCAATCCTCGTCACCGTTGAACACTCATTTCTCTACATATCCTCTCTAATTTTGTATTTTAAATATATGTCAATTCTACCTCATATGTCGTGGTGGTTTTCGTAATGTCCCGTCACCTTTTTTTCAAATTTTTATTTAATATCCTTAAATTTAAATATTTTATATCGTTACGTCATTCGTACAAATACGCACTCAATTGTTGGTTTAAGGCTACTTCATTCTAATATGCATATTTTGGGGTTGTTAATTATTTTTATATTTTTCTATAATTTTTATTTAATTTCCTTAAATTTAAATATTTTATATCGTTACATTATGCGTAAAAATATGCACTCGATTGTTGGTTTAAGGTTAGTTCATGCGCTAAGAATATTTTCAAATTTTTTCATATTTTTATAAATATTTTTTCTATTTTTGATTATTTTTACATATTTTTTCAATTTGAATAAATGATATTTGTAAAAAAAATATTTTTTCAACGAAAATAATCATTTACAAATTACGCGACCTTTTTTTGAGTGCACAGGCTCTGTCTCACATCAAAACGTGCAGTTCGGTTCCGCA
>CM061561.1:275227819-275247819 GCA_030864225.1 Capsicum baccatum var. pendulum | reverse complement strand
GCGGGACTTGCTTCAGCCTTGCAACATCCGCATTGGCAGCAACGCACGGCATCTATTGCTGGGCGTTGGGGCCGGTGCTGGGCGTGCATCGATGGAGCATTTGGACGCACGGCGCATGAGTTGTGTTCGGCACATGCGGTTAGGTTGGATCCCTGCTCGAGCAGCGACGTCTTGACCCGCCTGCCATCTCATTCATGGGGAAAGCGCAATGTAGGCTTGCTCGAAATCGGTTTCTGTGCTGCATGCATTATCAAGTTTTATCGATCGCCTTTCGCCTCTCGCATTTCGTGCGCGGGGCAAATCGATAGGCCGCCCTTGCGTCCCACGCCTCCCTCGCTTCGTCGTGCGATGTCGTGGTCCGTGAGCGGCGGTCGGGATACTCGGATGCGGTAGACGCAGTGGGCATGGGGCCTTCATCGACTCCTATTTGCCCCGTACGACGCTCCTTGCAAATGACGGTCGCACTCGCCTTGAATCCCTGCACCATGGCACCAAGGCACCAGGGCAGCTTGGCACCGTGGCGCCATGGCACCAGGTCACCATGGCACTAAGGCACCGTGGCGCAATGCCACCGTAGCACCAAGGCGGCGTGGCACCATGGTACAAAGGCGGTGTGGCACCAAGGCACCAGGGCACCAGGGCACCAAGGCACCAAGGCACCGCGACACCAGGGCACTAAGGCACTATGGAACCATGGCACCGTGGCACCAAGGCACCGTGGTACCAAGTCGGCGTGCAACCAGGGCACCAAGGCACTATGTCACCATGGCACCAAGGCGGCCTGGCACCTTGGCACCAAGGCACCGTGGCACCAAGGTGGCGTGGCACCATGGCACACAGGCACCATGGCACCGTGGCACCATGGCTCCCAGGCACCATGGCACCGCGGCACCATGGCACCAACGCATCGCGGCACCAAGGCACCGTGACACCATGGCACCATGGCACCGTGGCACCGTGGCACCGTGGCACCGTGGCACCAAGGTACTAAAGCCCCATGGGACCATGGCTCCATGGCACCGTGGCACCATGGCACCAAGGCACCATGGCCCCGTGGCAGCATAGCACCATGGCACCAAGGCACCGTGGCACGATGGGGCCGTGGCACCAAGGCACCGTGGCACCATGGCACCGTGGCACCGAGGCACCATGGCAGCATGGCGCCATGACACCAAGGCAGCATGGCGCCATGCCACCAAGGCGCCGTGGCACCAAGGCATCGTGGCACCATGGCACCCAGGCACCGTGGCACCAAGGCACCATGGCACCATCGCACCAAGGCACAACGCACCGTGGCAAAATCAAAAGAGGGTAAACCTACGTTCGATCATCCTAATTTTGTATCTACATATCCGCTCTAATTTTGTATTTTAAATATATGTCAATTCTACCTCATATGTCGTGGCGGTTTTCGTAATGTCCCGTCGCCTTTTTTTCAAATTTTTATTTAATATCCTTAAATTTAAATATTTTATATCGTTACGTCATTCGTACAAATATGCACTCAATTGTTGGTTTAAGGCTACTTCATTCGAATATGCATATTTTGGGTTTGTTACTTATTTTTATATTTTTCTAAAATTTTTATTTAATTTCCTTAAATTTAAATATTTTATATCGTTACGTTATGCGTACAAATATGCACTCGATTGTTGGTTTAAGGTTAGTTCATGCGCTAAGAATATTTTCCTAATTTTTTCTTATTTTTATAAATATTTTTTCTATTTTTGATTATTTTTACATATTTTTTCAATTTTAATAAATGATATTTGTAAAAAAAAATATTTTTTCAACGAAAATTATCATTTACAAATTACACGACCTTTTTTTGAGTGCAGAAGCTCCGTCTCACATAAAAACGTGCAGTTCGGTTCCGCATATGTCTGGTATGATTCTCTGGCAAAATCATGTCTACTCCTGTCACTTGGGTTTTTTTTAAGTATATATAAGGGGGTAGAGGTGTTGAAGGCACTTCAAGGCGAGTGTCGATAGTTGGCATAGGCGCTCAGTGGCCATGTCGACGTGTAGCGTGGGCGCATGGCAGCATATATGGCTAGTCTGTGTGAGCCGTCTGTGCCCGTGTAGCAACGTCGGTCGCGCTTCATTGTACGGTTGTGTCGGTTATCGGTGGAGTCGTCCACGACGGGGATGCTGGCGCTAGACTTCGGATGAGGCAGTGCCTTCGTGCGAGCGGCGAGTACTGGATGCTGCTCTCCGGGAAAGCTCCAGGCGCTGCACGCATGAGGCCGAGCCCAATCTGCGGCTAGCGCCGGCGGCCGTCATGGGCGGCGCCCGTGCATGAGCCTCGGCGTGCCTTCATCTCCTCTACTCCCCCCAAGGGAGGGCTATCGTGTCAAGCGGGACTTGCTTCAGCCTTGCAACATCCGCATTGGCAGCAGCGCACGATATCTATTGCTGGGCGTTGGGGCCGATGCTGGGCGTGCATCGACGGAGCATTTGGACGCACCGCGCGTGAGTTGTGTTCGGCACGTGCGGTTAGGTTGGATCACTGCTCGAGCAGCGACGTCCTGACCTGCCTGCCATCTCATTCGCGGGGCAAGCGCAATATAGGCTTGCTCGAAGTCAGTTTCTGTGCTGCATGCATTATCAAGTTTTATCGATCGCCTTTCGCCTCTCGCATTTCGTGCGCGGGGCAAATCGATAGGACGCCCTTGCGTCCCACGCCTCCCTCGCTTCGTCGTGCGATGTCGTGGTCCGTGAGCGGTGGTCGGGATACTCGGATGCGGTAGACGCAGTGGGCATGGGGCCATCATCGACTCCTATTTGCCCCGTACGACGCTCCTTGCAAATGACGGTCGCACTCGCCTTGAATCCCTGCACCATGGCACCAAGGCACCAGGGCAGCTTGGCACCGTGGCGCCATGGCACCAGGTCACCATGGCACTAAGGCACCGTGGCGCCATGCCACCGTAGCAACAAGGCGGCGTGGCACCATGGCACCAAGGCGGTGTGGCACCATGGTACCAGGGCACCAAGGCACCAGGGCACCAAGGCACCAAGGCACCAGGGCACTAAGGCACTATGCAAACCATGGCACCGTGGCACCAAGGCACCGTGGTACCAAGTCGGCGTGCAACCAGGTCACCAAGGCACCATGTCACCGTGGCACCAAGGCGGCCTGGCACCTTGGCACCAAGGCACCGTGGCGCCATGCCACCGTAGCAACAAGGCGGCGTGGCACCATGGCACCAAGGCGGTGTGGCACCATGGTACCAGGGCACCAAGGCACCAGGGCACCAAGGCACCAAGGCACCAGGGCACTAAGGCACTATGCAAACCATGGCACCGTGGCACCAAGGCACCGTGGTACCAAGTCGGCGTGCAACCAGGTCACCAAGGCACCATGTCACCGTGGCACCAAGGCGGCCTGGCACCTTGGCACCAAGGCACCGTGGCACCAAGGTGGCGTGGCACCATGGCACACAGGCACCATTGCACCGTGGCACCATGGCACCCAGGCACCATGGCACCGCGGCACCATGGCACCAACGCATCACGGTACCAAGGCACCGTGACACCATGGCACCATGGCACCGTGGCACCGTGGCACCGTGGCACCGTGGCACCGCGGCACCAAGGCACTATAGCCCCATGGGACCATGGCTCCAAGGCACCGTGGCACCATGGCACCAAGGCACCGTGGCCCCGTGGCAGTATAGCACCATGGCACCAAGGCACCGTGGCACGATGGGGCCGTGGCACCAAGGCACCGTGGCACCATGGCACCGTGGCACCGAGGCACCATGGCAGCATGGCGCCATGACAGCAAGGCAGCATGGCGCCATGCCGCCAAGGCGCCATGGCACCAAGGCATCGTGGCACCATGGCACCCAGGCACCGTGGCGCCGTGGCACCAAGGCACCAAGGCACCATGGCACCATGGCACCAAGGCACAACGCACCGTGGCAAAATCAAAAGAGCGTAAACCTACGTTCGATCAACCTAATTTTGTATCTACATATCCGCTCTAATTTTGTATTTTAAATATATGTCAATTCTACCTCATATGTCGTGGCGGTTTTCGTAATGTCCCGTCGCCTTTTTTTCAAATTTTTATTTAATATCCTTAAATTTAAATATTTTATATCGTTACGTCATTCGTACAAATACGCACTCAATTGTTGGTTTAAGGCTACTTCATTCTTATATGCATATTTTGGGGTTGTTACTTCTTTTTATATTTTTCTAAAATTTTTATTTAATTTCCTTAAATTTAAATATTTTATTCTGTTACGTTATGCGTACAAATATGCACTCGATTGTTGGTTTAAGGTTAGTTCATGCGCTAAGAATATTTTCCTAATTTTTTCTTATTTTTATAAATATTTTTTCTATTTTTGATTATTTTTACATATTTTTTCAATTTTAATAAATGATATTTGTAAAAAAAAATATTTTTTCAACGAAAATTATCATTTACAAATTACACGACCTTTTTTTGAGTGCACAAGCTCCGTCTCACATCAAAACATGCAGTTCGGTTCCGCATATGTCTGGTATGATTCTCTGGCAAAATCATGTCTACTCCTGTCACTTGGGTTTTTTTTTAAGCATATATATGGGGGGTAGAGGTGTTGAAGGCACTTCAAGGCGACTGTCGATAGTTGGCATAGGCGCTCAGTGGTCATGTCGACGTGTAGCGTGGGCGCATGGCAGCATGTATGGCTAGTCCGTGCGAGCCGTCTGTGCCCGTGTAGCAACGTCGGTCGCGCTTCATTGTACGCTTGTGTCGGTTATCGGTGGCGTCGTCCACGACGAGGCTGCTGGCGCTAGACTTCGGACGAGGCGGTGCCTTCGTGCGAGCGGCGAGTATTGGATGCTGCTCTCGGGGCAAGCTCCAGGCGCTGCACAGATGCGGCCGAGCCCAATCCGCGGCGAGCGCCGGCGACCGGCGTGGGCGGCGCCCGTGCATGAGCCTCGGCGTGCCTTCATCTCCTCTGCTCCCCCCAAGGGCGGGCTATCGTGTCAAACGGGACTTGCTTCAGCCTTGCAACATCCGCATTGGCAGCAACGCACGGCATCTATTGCTGGGCGTTGGGGCCGGTGCTGGGCGTGCATCGACGGAGCATTTGGACGCACGGCGCATGATTTGTGTTCGGCACGTGCGGTTAGGTTGGATCCCTGCTCGAGCAGCGACGTCCTGACCCGCCTGCCATCTTATTCATGGGGCAAGCGCAATGTAGGCTTGCTCGAAATCGGTTTCTGTGCTGCATGGATTATCAAGTTTTATCGATCGCCTTTCGCCTCTCGCATTTCGTGCGCGGGGCAAATCGATAGGCCGCACTTGCGTCCCACGCCTCCCTAGCTTCGTCGTGCGATGTCGTGGTCCGTGAGCGACGGTCGGGATACTCGGATGCGGTAGACGCAGTGGGCATGGGGCCTTCATCGACTCCTATCTGCCCCGTACGACGCTCCTTGCAAATGACGGTTGCACTCGCCTTGAATCCCTGCACCATGGCACCAAGGCACCAGGGCAGCTTGGCACCGTGGCGCCATGCCACCGTAGCACCAAGGCGGCGTGGCACCATGGCACCAAGGCGGTGTGGCACCATGGCACCAGGGCACCAAGGCACCAGGGCACCAAGGCACCAAGGCACCAGGGCACTAAGGCACTATGGAACCATGGCACCGTGGCACCAAGGCACCGTGGTACCAAGTCGGCGTGCAACCAGGGCACCAAGGCACCATGTCACCGTGGCACCAAGGCGGCCTGGCACCTTGGCACCAAGGCACCGTGGCACCAAGGTGGCGTGGCACCATGGCACACAGGCACCATGGCACCGTGGCACCATGGCACCCAGGCACCATGGCACCGCGGCACCATGGCACCAACGCATCGCGGCACCAAGGCACCGTGACACCATGGCACCGTGGCACCGTGGCACCGCGGCACCAAGGCACTAAAGCCCCATGGGACCATGGCTCCAAGGCACCGTGGTACCATGGCACCAAGGCACCATGGCCCCGTGGCAGCATAGCACCATGGCACCAAGGCACCGTGGCATGATGGGGCCGTGGCACCAAGGCACCGTGGCACCATGGCACCGTGGCACCGAGGCACCATGGCAGCATGGCGCCATGACACCAAGGTTGCATGGCGCCATGCCACCAAGGCGCCGTGGCACCAAGGCATCATGGCACCATGGCACCCAGGCACCGTGGCGCCGTGGCACCAAGGCACCAAGGCACCATGGCACCATGGCACCAAGGCACAACGCACCGTGGCAAAATCAAAAGAGCGTAAACCTACGTTCGATCATCCTAATTTTGTATCTACATATCCGCTCTAATTTTGTATTTTAAATATATGTCAATTCTACCTCATATGTCGTGGCGGTTTTCGTAATGTCCCGTCGCCTTTTTTTCAAATTTTTATTTAATATCCTTAAATTTAAATATTTTATATCGTTACATCATTCGTACAAATATGCACTCAATTGTTGGTTTAAGGCTACTTCATTCTAATATGCATATTTTGGGGTTGTTACTTATTTTTATATTTTTCTAAAATTTTTATTTAATTTCCTTAAATTTAAATATTTTATATCGTTACGTTATGCGTACAAATATGCACTCGATTGTTGGTTTAAGGTTAGTTCATGCGCTAAGAATATTTTCCTAATTTTTATAAATATTTTTTCTATTTTTGATTATTTTTACATATTTTTTCAATTTTAATAAATGATATTTGTAAAAAAAAATATTTTTTCAACGAAAATTATCATTTACAAATTACACGACCTTTTTTTGAGTGCACAAGCTCCGTCTCACATCAAAACGTGCAGTTCGGTTCCGCATATGTCTGGTATGATTCTCTGGCAAAATCATGTCTACTCCTGTCACTTGGGTTTTTTTTAAGCATATATAAGAGGGGTTGAGGTGTTGAAGGCACTTCAAGGCGACTGTCGATAGTTGGCATAGGCGCTCAGTGGCCATGTCGACGTGTAGCGTGGGCGCATGGCAGCATGTATGGCTAGTCCGTGCGAGCCGTCTGTGCCCGTGTAGCAACGTCGGTCGCGCTTCATTGTACGCTTGTGTCGGTTATCGGTGGCGTCGTCCACGACGGGGCTGCTGACGCTAGACTTCGGATGAGGCGGTGCCTTCGTGCGAGCGGCGAGTACTGGATGCTGCTCTCGGGGAAAGCTCCAGGCGCTGCACGCATGTGGCCAAGCCCAATCCGCGGCGAGCGCCGGCGGCCGTCATGGGCGGCGCCCGTGCATGAGCCTCGGCGTGCCTTCATCTCCTCTGCTCCCCCCAAGGGATGGCTATCGTGTCAAGCGGGACTTGATTCAGCCTTGCAACATCCGCATTGGCAGCAGCGCACGACATCTATTGCTGGGCGTTGGGGCCGGTGCTGGGCGTGCATCGACGGAGCATTTGGATGCACGGCGCGTGAGTTGTGTTCGGCACGTGCGGTTAGGTTGGATCCCTGCTCGAGCAGTGACGTCCTGACCTGCCTGCCATCTCATTCGCGGGGCAAGCGCAATGTAGGCTTGCTCAAAGTTGGTTTCTGTGCTGCATGCATTATCAAGTTTTATCGATCGCCTTTCGCCTCTCGCATTTCGTGCGCGGGGCAAATCGATAGGCCGCCCTTGCGTCCCACGCCTCCCTCGCTTCGTCGTGCGATGTCGTGGTCCGTGAGCGGCGGTCGGGATACTCGGATGCGGTAGACACAGTGGGCATGGGGCCTTCATCGACTCCTATTTGCCCCGTACGACGCTCCTTGCAAATGACGGTCGCACTCGCCTTGAATCCCTGCACCATGGCACCAAGGAACCAGGGCAGCTTGGCACCGTGGCGCCATGGCACAAGGTCACCATGGCACTAAGGCACCGTGGCGCCATGCCACCGTAGCACCAAGGCGGCGTGGCACCATGGCACCAAGGCGGTGTGGCACCATGGCACCAGGGCACCAAGGCACCAGGGCACCAAGGCACCAAGGCACCAGGGCACTAAGGCACTATGGAACCATGGCACCGTGGCACCAAGGCACCGTGGTACCAAGTCGGCGTGCAACCAGGGCACCAAGGCACCATGTCACCGTGGCACCAAGGCGGCCTGGCACCTTGGCACCAAGGCACCGTGGCACCAAGGTGGCGTGGCACCATGGCACACAGGCACCATGGCACCGTGGCACCATGGCACCCAGGCACCATGGCACCGCAGCACCATGGCACCAACGCATCGCGGAATCAAGGCACCGTGACACCATGGTACCATGGCACCGTGGCACCGTGGCACTGTGGCACCGTGGCACCGCGGCACCAAGGCACTAAAGCCCCATGGGACCATGGCTCCAAGGCACCGTGGCACCATGGCACCAAGGCACCGTGGCCCCGTGGCAGCATAGCACCATGGCACCAAGGCACCGTGGCACGATGGGGCCGGTGCACCAAGGCACCGTGGCACCATGGCACCGTGGCACCGAGGCACCATGGCAGCATGGCGCCATGACACCAAGGCAGCATGGCGCCATGCCACCAAGGCGCCGTGGCACCAAGGCATCGTGGCACCATGGCACCCAGGCACCGTGGTGCCGTGGCACCAAGGCACCAAGACACCATGGCACCATGGCACCAAGGCACAACGCACCGTGGCAAAATCAAAAGAGCGTAAACCTACGTTCGATCATCCTAATTTTGTATCTACATATCCGCTCTAATTTTGTATTTTAAATATATGTCAATTCTACCTCATATGTCGTGGCGGTTTTCGTAATGTCCCGTCGCCTTTTTTTCAAATTTTTATTTAATATCCTTAAATTTAAATATTTTATATCGTTACGTCATTCGTACAAATACGCACTCAATTGTTGGTTTGAGGCTACTTCATTCTAATATGCATATTTTGGGGTTGTTACTTATTTTTATATTTTTCTAAAATTTTTATTTAATTTCCTTAAATTTAAATATTTTATATCGTTACGTTATGCGTACAAATATGCACTCGATTGTTGGTTTAAGGTTAGTTCATGCGCTAAGAATATTTTCTAATTTTTTCTTATTTTTATAAATATTTTTTCTATTTTTGATTATTTTTACATATTTTTTCAATTTTAATAAATGATATTTGTAAAAAAAAATGTTTTTTCAACGAAAATTATCATTTACAAATTACACGACCTTTTTTTGAGTGCACAAGCTCCGTCTCACATCAAAACGTGCAGTTCGGTTCCGCATATGTCTGGTATGATTCTCTGGCAAAATCATGTCTACTCCTGTCACTTGGGTTTTTTTTAAGCATATATAAGGGGGGTAGAGGTGTTGAAGGCACTTCAAGGCGACTGTCGATAGTTGGCATAGGCGCTCAGTGGCCATGTCGTCGTGTAGCGTGGGCGCATGGCAGCATGTATGGCTAGTCCGTGCGAGCCGTCTGTGCCCGTGTAGCAACGTCGGTCGCGCTTCATTGTACGCTTGTGTCGGTTATCGGTGGCGTTGTCCACGACGGGGCTGCTGGCGCTAGACTTCGGACGAGGCGGTGCCTTCATGCTAGCGGCGAGTAATGGATGCTGCTCTCGGGGCAAGCTCCAGGCGCTGCACGGATGCGGCCGAGCCCAATCCGCGGCGAGCGCCGGCGGCCGGCGTGGGCGGCGCCCGTGCATGAGCCTCGGCGTGCCTTCATCTCCTCTGCTCCCCCCAAGGGCGGGCTATCGTGTCAAGCGGGACTTGCTTCAGCCTTGCAACATTCTCATTGGCAGCAATGCACGTTATCTATTGCTGGGCGTTGGGGCCGGTGCTGGGCGTGGATCGATGGAGCATTTGGACGCACGACGCATGAGTTGTTTTCGGCACGTGCGGTTAGGTTGGATCCCTGCTCGAGCAGCGACGTCCTGACCCGCCTGCCATCTCATTCATGGGGCAAGCGCAATGTAGGCTTGCTCGAAATCGGTTTCTGTGCTGCATGCATTATCAAGTTTTATCGATCGCCTTTCGCCTCTCGCATTTCGTGCGTGGGGCAAATCGATAGGCCGCCCTTGTGTCCCACGCCTCCCTCGCTTCGTCGTGCGATGTCGTGGTCCGTGAGCGGCGGTCGGGATACTCGGATGCGGTAGACGCAGTGGGCATGGGGCCTTCATCGACTCCTATCTGCCCCGTACGATGCTCCTTGCAAATGACGGTCGCACTCGCCTTGAATCCCTGCACCATGGCACCAAGGCACCAGGGCAGCTTGGCACCGTGGTGCCATGGCACCAGGTCACCATGGCACTAAGGCACCGTGGCGCCATGCCACCGTAGCACCAAGGCGGCGTGGCACCATGGCACCAAGGCGGTGTGGCACCATGGCACCAGGGCACCAAGGCACCAGGGCACCGCGGCACCAGGGTACTAAGGCACTATGGAACCATGGCACCGTGGTACCAAGTCGGCGTGCAACCAGGGCACCAAGGCACCATGTCACCGTGGCACCAAGGCGCCCTGGCACCTTGGCACCAAGGCACCGTGGCACCAAGGTGGCGTGGCACCATGGCACACAGGCACCATGGCACCGTGGCACTATGGCACCCAGGCACCATGGCACCGCGGCACCATGGCACCAACGCATCACGGCACCAAGGCACCGTGACACCATGGCACCATGGCACCATGGCACCGTGGCACCGTGGCATCGTGGCACCGCGGCACCAAGGCACTAAAGCCCCATGGGACCATGGCTCCAAGGCACCGTGGCACCATGGCACCAAGGCACCGTGGCCCCGTGGCAGCATAGCACCATGGCACCAAGGCACCGTGGCACGATGGGGCCGTGGCACCATGGCACCGTGGCACCATGGCACCGTGGCACCAAGGCACCATGGAAGCATGGCGCCATGACACCAAGGCAGCATGGCGCCATGCCACCAAGGCGCCGTGGCACCAAGGCATCGTGGCACCATGGCACCCAGGCACCGTGGCGCCGTGGTACCAAGGCACCAAGGCACCATGGCACCATGGCACCAAGGCACAACGCACCGTGGCAAAATCAAAAGAGCGTAAACCTACGTTCGATCATCCTAATTTTGTATCTACATATCCGCTCTAATTTTGTATTTTAAATATATGTCAATTCTACCTCATATGTCGTGGCGGTTTTCGTAATGTTCCGTCGCCTTTTTTTCAAATTTTTATTTAATATCCTTAAATTTAAATATTTTATATCGTTACGTCATTCGTACAAATACGCACTCAATTGTTGGTTTAAGGCTACTTCATTCTAGTATGCATATTTTGGGGTTGTTACTTATTTTTATATTTTTCTAAAATTTTTATTTAATTTCCTTAAATTTAAATATTTTATATCGTTACGTTATGCGTACAAATATGCACTCGATTGTTGGTTTAAGGTTAGTTCATGCGCTAAGAATATTTTCTAATTTTTTCTTATTTTTATAAATATTTTTTCTATTTTTGATTATTTTTACATATTTTTTCAATTTTAATAAATGATATTTGTAAAAAAAAATATTTTTTCAACGAAAATTATCATTTACAAATTACACGACCTTTTTTTGAGTGCACAAGCTCCGTCTCACATCAAAACGTGCAGTTCGGTTCCGCATATGTCTGGTATGATTCTCTGGCAAAATCATGTCTACTCCTGTCACTTGGGTTTTTTTTTAAGCATAAATAAGGGGGGTAGAGGTGTTGAAGGCACTTCAAGGCGACTGTCGATAGTTGGCATAGGCGCTCAGTGGCCATGACGACGTGTAGCGTGGGCGCATGGCAGCATGTATGGCTAGTCCGTGCGAGCCGTCTGTGCCCGTGTAGCAACGCCGGTCGCGCTTCATTGTATGCTTGTGTCGGTTATCGGTGGCGTCGTCCACGACGGGGCTGCTGGCGCTAGACTTCGGATGAGGCGGTGCCTTCGTGCGAGCAGCGAGTACTGGATGCTGCTCTCGGGGAAAGCTCCAGGCGCTGCACGCATGTGGCCGAGCCCAATCCGCGGCGAGCGCCGGCGGCCCTCATGGGCGGCGCCCGTGCATGAGCCTCGGCGTGCCTTCATCTCCTCTGCTCCCCCAAGGGAGGGCTATCGTGTCAAGCGGGACTTGCTTCAGCCTTGCACCATCCGCATTGGCAGCAGCGCACGACATCTATTGCTGGGCGTTGGGGCCGGTGCTGGGCGTGCATTGACGGAGCATTTGGACGCACGGCGCGTGAGTTGTGTTCGGCACGTGCGGTTAGGTTGGATCCCTGCTCGAGCAGCGATGTCCTGACCTGCCTGCCATCTCATTCGCGGGGCAAGCGCAATGTAGGCTTGCTCGAAGTCGGTTTCTGTGCTGCATGCATTATCAAGTTTTATCGATCGCCTTTCGCCTCTCGCATTTCATGCGCGGGGCAAATCGATAGGCCGCCCTTGCGTCCCACGCCTCCCTCGCTTCGTCGTGCGATCTCGTGGTCCGTGAGCGGCGGTCGGGATACTCGGATGCGGTAGACGCAGTGGGCATGGGGCCTTCATCGACTCCTATTTGCCCCGTACGACGCTCCTTGCAAATGACGGTCGCACTCGCCTTGAATCCCTGCACCATGGCACCAAGGCACCAGGGCAGCTTGGCACCGTGGCGCCATGGCACCAGGTCACCATGGCACTAAGGCACCGTGGCGCCATGCCAGCGTAGCACCAAGGCGGCGTGGCACCATGGCACCAAGGCGGTGTGGCACCATGGCACCAGGGCACCAAGGCACCAGGGCACCAAGGCACCAAGGCACCAGGGCACTAAGGCACTATGGAACCATGGCACCGTGGCAGCAAGGCACCGTGGTACCAAGTCGGCGTGCAACCAGGGCACCAAGGCACCATGTCACCGTGGCACCAAGGCGGCCTGGCACCTTGGCACCAAGGCACCGTGGCACCAAGGTAGCGTGGCACCATGGCACACAGACACCATGGCACCGTGGCACCGTGGCACCATGGCACCCAGGCACCATGGCCATCAGTTTGTGGATGATTTGCCGTCGAAAATTTTAAATCAGTCCCCATCACTGTAAACAATGCATGCCAGAACTGACCTGTAAAACGGGCATCTCTATCACTCACAATGTCACTTGGCAAACCAAAATATTTAACCACATTCTTATAGAATAATTCTGCAGCAACTTCCGATGAGCAAATGATTGGTGCAGTAATAAAAACAGCATACTTTGAGAACCTGTCAACCACCACCATAATAGACGCATTGCCACCTACTTTAGGAAAACCAGAAATAAAGTCCATCGAGACAGAAATCTATGGCCTTTAAGGAATCGGCAGAGGTTGGATCAAACCCACCTCTTTCATACGTTCCATCTTGTCTCTTTGACATACGTCACAAGTCTTCACGTACACCTCTATATCGTCTTCCATTTTTGGCCAGAAATAAACACGGGACAGCAAAGCTAGCATCCTTTCAACACCTGGATGACCAGCCCAAGGAGTGTCATGCGCCTCTTTCATCATGTCTCTACGCAAGCCACTGCCTTGAGGTACGACAATTCTCCCCCCTTTAAAATAAAGGAGATCGTCCTCGATCCAATATCATCTAATGACCCCTTCTTTAACTTGACCCATCCTCCACATGACATAGAGTGGGTCATTAGCAGCACAAAATCTAATTCTCTCAAAGAAACAAATTCTAGTCTAGCAATTGAGTATACTGCAGCAAATACCTATTTTCGACTTAGTGCATCCGCAACCTAGTTGTGCTTCCCTGGTTTATGCTCCAACATGAAGTCATATTCAGCAAGGAACTCCTGCCAACGAGCTTGCTTTGGACTCAGCTTCTTCTGGGTCTTGAAGAAAGTGTTTGCGACATTATCCGTCCGCACCATGAACCGAGTACCCAACAAGTACACTCTCCAAGTCTGCAAGCAATGCACCACTGAAACCATATCTTTTTCATGTGTCGAATACCTTTGCTCAGCATCACTCAACTTTCAACTTTCAAAAGCCACAGGATGGCCTTCCTGCACTAACACGCCTCCAACAGCTTTATTCGACGCATCAGTGTGAACTTCAAATGGCAACTCAAAGTCTGGCAGCTTCAAAATGGGTTCTGAAGCAATAACATCTTTCAACATCTGAAATGCTACATTGCACCTTTCAGACCAATCCCACTTGACTTCTTTTTTCAGCAAATCGGTCAATACTGCAGCCTTTTTAGAGTAACCAGCAATAAATTTGCAATAGTAGTTAGCCAATCCCAAGAATGATCTCAATTCTTTGATCCCGATAGGTGCCGGCTAATCCGTGATTACTTGTACCTTCTTCGGATCCATCCTTACTTGATGTTGACTAACCAAATGCCCAAGGAACTTCACTTCCTGTTTGGCAAATTCTCATTTTTCTATCTTGATATAAAGTTTGTACTCCCGCAATAGAGACAATACTAACTTCAAGTGTTCCAAATGTTCATCAAGGGAACAACTATAAATTACTATGTCGTCTAGATATACCACAACAAAGTCGTCTAGGTAATCATATAACACACCATTCATCAAGTTGAAGAAAGTTGTCGGGGCATTCGTCAACCCAAACGGCATAAGCAGAAATTCGTAAGAGCCATACCTCGTCACACACGTGGTTTTTCACTCATCACCCTCTGCTATTCAAACTTGCCAATACCCTGATCGAAGATCAAGTTTAGTGAACCAGCATGCCTTCGTCAATCTGTCCATGAGATCTTGCACCAACGGAACAGGATACTTGTTCTTCACAGTCACTTTGTTCAATGCTCTATAATCCACGCACATCCTCATTGAACCATCCTGTTTCTTTTGGAATAAAACAAGAGCACCATAAGGAGCTTTTGATGGTTGAATTAGTCCTGCGTCTAGTAACTCATTCAACTGTTTCCGCAATTCAGCCAATTCCCTTGGAGCCATTCGATAAGGAGCCTGTGCAGGAGCAACAGAACCTGGCAGCAACTCGATCTTGTGATCTATATCCCTTCTTGGCGGCAATTCTTTAGGCAATTCAGGGGGCATCACATCAGCGTATTGCTTCAGTACCTTAGCAACACAATCAGGAACTTCCACCTTCATGTCTGGTTTCACTTCTATCATGGTAGCAAGAAAAGTTTCAGCACCCTTCTTCAGTCCTTTCTCGACTGAGATAGCAGAAATGATGGAGCCCTAGTTTTTCCCTTTTTTTTACTTCTCCATAAGGATTAGAAGCCTTGATGAAACTTGGATTAGCTTCGTCTCCGATCATCACTCCATTTAAGTGAGGTTAAGGGACAAAACGAAATTTTCTAAGGAAGTATATCCCTAAAATAACTTCAAAATCACCTAATGGGATAGCCATCAAGTTATGTTTTCCTGTCCAACTTCCAATCACTATCTGCACATTGTAAGCCATGCCTACAATGGCTTGTGCTTTGGAACTCACCGTCTGGACAAAGGATGGACTTTTCTTAAGTTCAATTTTTGCAGCAACTTTGGCATCCACAAAAGTGTGAGTGGCTCCGGTATCAACCATGGCCATCACACGATTGCCATCAATCTTCATCTCTACATGAATCAAGGCAACATGAGGGTTGTTTGGTGACTTTGAGGATTCACCCACAACATTCAACAAACTGATATGGTTAAGTGACAATCCCAAAGGGTTTGCCAACGCAGCAACCACATCTTCACCCTCATTTTGATTCACCTTTCCAGCAAGCATTGCATTTAATCTTTCGCAATTAGGACAACTCTTGGCCAAATGCGGTCCACCACAAGTCCAGCAACCTTTTGTATTGCTTTCTTTTCCTTTGGTCTTTGTGTTTCCAGCATTTGTCTGTGACTTGCCCTTGTCGTTCTTATCATTACGTCCATCCTTCTTCCACTCCCCTTTATTCTCAGTCTTTTTCTTTGACTTTGAAGAACCGGCAGTGTCAGAATCTGAACGTGTCGAGCGAAAATCCACCAACGAATCATCAGCAGCAATTGCACTAGGAAAGTCCTTCACATTCTGCCTGCGTAATTCATTTTGGGCCCATGCTTGCATTCCAGAGATGAAATTATGCAACTTATCTTTGTCAGACATATTTTGGATGTCCAACATCAAAGAAGTAAATTCCTTGATATAGTCGCGAATTGTTCCCGTCTGCCTTAGCCTTTTCAGTTTGTCTCTAGCAATCCACGAAGCATTACTAGGAAGAAATTGGTCCCTCATTTCCTTTTTCAACTTTTCCCAAGTATCAATTTTAGGATGTCCAACGCTTTCATCATTTGCATTCCGAGTACGCCACCACAATTTCGCATCACCAGTCAAGTACATCGTGGTAATGTTCAGTTTGTCCGTCTCAGCAACTCGGGCAGCCGTGAAATACTGCTCCATATCCCACAGAAAATTCTCCAATTCCGTAGCACTTCTAGCACCACCAAAAGGCTTAGGTTCAGGAATTTTGACTTTGGAACTGCTTTCCTGGGTCTGTCCTGATACAGCCACCGCACGTCGTAGAACCATCATTTCTGTCTGCAGATCGGCTATCACTTTGCCTTGATCCAATGCCAGTGATATCAATTCACCACGTGCACTCATAAATTTTGCAGCACTTTTGTCATACTGGTTACGTAATTGTACCAGTTCATCCTTCAAAGTGTCAATTTGTGTAATCAAATCAACAACATTTTCAGTTTGTTCGAGTTCCTTAGTAATGCTAATGAAATTTCGGATTTTTGCAACATCTTCGTTTAATTGAGTAACAGTAACCATCTTCGTACTGCAACGTTTAGGCTCTGATACCAGTTGAGACAGGGGCGTTCTATATTTTGCAACACCACTGCTTGGCAGTCGCACAATCACAACACAACTTTAGCCACAAACACACAATACACAGTCTAACAACTAGACAGAATAGCAGAAACGTAAGAAACTCAATCGTTTACAGGAACCGCGTCCCCAACCTTTATATTTCTCTCAGAATTACAAAGGAAATGTTACAAGAGATTGTCAAAGGCATACACTAAAACACACACTGTTTTTTGGATGCCTTAACAGTCAGCCTGCAGCACCTATATATACTGCACAAGCAGTTACAGCGGTTACAGTTTAGGACACCTGGCAGCCTGTCATTGGACAAGGCTGCATCACATGGCAAAACTGACCTAATGACTTATCTGAAAATACAGATGTTACAACATTCAAAATTCAAACATAATAACTGCCCCATGTGACTAGCACATGGGTAGCTTAGCCCACTTAGTTAATTTTGCCAATGTTGACACTTAGTCTTTTTCAGCTTCTCAGCCACGCCGAACCTTGTCAGCATCATGTCTTGCCAGGGTCATGTCTATGCCATGCCATTGTTCATGCCATAAAGCTGTCTTAGCCATGTCACAACCTAGGCCACGCCAATGCCTATGCCGTGACTCTGCCTTGTCAATTCCTATGTCCGAGCCTGTGCCATGCCATCGCCTGCGCCTCGCCAGTGTCAATGTCATGCCCGCGCCATGCCATCACCTGCGCCTTGCCAGTGCCGATGTCATGCCATTGCCATGCCATCACCTGCGCCTTGCCAATGCCGATGTCATGCCAGTGCCACTGCTGCACGCATGCCCTCGCAATTGCCATGCGCCTGTCGTCATGTAAAGTGTCCAAGGCAGCCTTGCCATGACTCCAGCGTGCCTCGGTCTCGCACATTTTTTGTCTATGGCACATGTCAAGGCCAATGTGCACCTTGACATGGCCTTGTAAGCCATCATTCTTTAGACTGGGGGTCTAACAGTAGGCCACTATCCTACCATCGAAAGTTGATAGGGAAGAAATTTGAATGATGTGTCGCCGGCATGATGGTCGTGCGATCCGTTGAGTTACCATGAATCATCGCAGCAACGGGCAGAGCCCGGGTCGACCTTTTATCTAATAAATACATCCCTTCTGGATGTCGAGGTTTGTTGCATGTATTAGCTCTAGAATTACTACTGTTATCCGAGTAGTAGATACCATCAAACAAACTATAACTGATTTAATGAGCCATACGCAGTTTCACAGTCTGAATTTGTTCATACTTACACATGCATGGCTTAATTTTTAAGACAAGCATATGACTACAGGAAGGATCAACCAGGTAGCATTCCTCATCGACGCCGGCGTCGCATGAGCCCGGCCTGCCCGCAAGGGCGCAGACGGATTCAAGGCGAGCGCGACCGTTGTTTGCACTGAGCGTCGTACGGGGCAAATAGGAGCCGATGAAGGCCCCATGCCCGCTGCGTCTTCTGCATCCGAGAATCTGGACCACCGCTCGCGGACCACGACAAAGCGAGCGAGGCGTAGGACGCGAGGGCGGCCTTTCAATTTGCCCCACGCACGAAATGCGAGCGGCGAAATGCGATTGATAAAACTTGATAATGCCTGGGCATTAGGTATGCAGCATAGGAAACCGACATAGAGCAAGCCTACATTGCGCTTGCCCCGCGAATAAGATGGCAGGTGGGTCAGGACGTCGCAGCTCGAGCAGGGATCCAACCTGACCACATGTGCCGAACACAACTCACGCGCCGTGCGTCCAAATGCTCCGTCGATGCGCGCCCTGCACCGGCCCCAATGCCCGGTAATAGATGTCATGCGCTGCTGCCCATGCGGACGTTGCAAGGCTGAAGCAAGTCCCGCTTGACACGATAGCCAGCCCATTCGGGGAGCAGAGGAGATAAAGGCTCGCCGAGGCTCATGCACGGGAACCGCCCACGCCGGCCACCGTCGCTCGTCAGCGGATTGGGCTCGGCCACATGCGTGCAGCACCTGGAGCTTGCCCCGAGGGTATCATCCAATACTCGCCGCTCGCACGATATCACCGCCTCGTCCGAATTAAAGCGCCAGCAGCTCCGTCGCGGACGACGCCACAGATAGCCAACACGAGCGTACAATGAAGCGCCGCTGACGTCGCTACATGGGCACGGACGGCTCGCACGAACTATCCATGCATGCTGCCGTGCGCCCACGCTGCTCACAGACATGGCCACTGAGCGCCTATGCCAACTACCGACAGTCGCCTTGAAGTGCCTTCAACACCTCTACCCCCCTTATATATGCTTAAAAAAAAACCCAAGTGACAGGAGTAGACATGATTTTGCCAGAGAATCATACCAGACATATACGGACCCGAACTGCACATTTTGATGTGAGACTTAGCCTGTGCACTCATGAAAAATATGTAAAAATAAATCAAAAATAGAAAAAATATTTATAAAAATATGAAAAAATTAGGAAAATATTCTCAGCGCATGAACTAACATTAAACCAACAATCGAGTGCATTTTTGTACGTATAATGTAACGATATAAAATATTTAAATTTAAGAATATTGAATAAAAATTTTAAAAAAATATAAAAATAACGTGGGGACATTAGGAAAATCGCCCAGTATGCAACGGATAAGTGACAACCCCAAAATATGCATATTAGAATAAAGTAGCCATAAACCAACAATTGAGTGCATATTTGTACGAATGACGTAACGATATAGAATATTTAAATTTAAGGATATTCAATAAAAAATGAAAAGAAAAGGCAACGGGACACTACTAAAACCGCCACGACATATGAGGTAACATTGAAATATATTTAAAATAAAACATTAGAGCGGATATGTAGAAAAATAAGTATGAAATGGTGAGGAGGATGGATGAACTTCAGGAAAATATTAGGATGATCGAACGTAGGTTTACGCTCTTTTGATTTTGCCATGGTGCGTTAGTGCCTTGGTACCATGGTGCCTTGGTGCCATGGTGCCACGGTGCCTTGGTTCCACGGTGCCACGGTGCCACGGTGCCTTGGTTCCATGGCACCATGCTGCCTTGGTGCCGTGGTGCCACGGTGCCATGGTGCCACGGTGCCTTGGTGCCTTGGTGCCACGGTGCGTTGGTGCCATGGTGCCACGGTCCCATGGTTCCATGGCACCATGGTAGTGCCTTGGTGCATTGGTGCCATGGTGCCACGATTCCCCGGTGCCATGGTGCCTTGGTGCCATGGTGCCATGGTGCCATGCTGCCTTGGTGCCATGGGGCCACGGTGCCTTGCTGCCGCGGTGTATTGGTGACATG
>CM061561.1:275200319-275212819 GCA_030864225.1 Capsicum baccatum var. pendulum | reverse complement strand
AGAGCCCGCGTCAACCTTTTATCTAATAAATGCATCCCTTTCAGAAGTCGGGGTTTGTTGCACGTATTAGCTCTAGAATTACTATGGTTATCTGAGTAGTAGATACCATCAAACAAACTATAACTAATTTAATGAGCCATTCGCAGTTTCACAGTCTGAATTTGTTCATACTTACACATGCATGGCTTAATCTTTGAGACAAGCATATGACTACTGGTAGGATCAACCAGGTAGCATTCCTCATCGACACCGGCATTGCATGAGCCCGGCCTGCCCGCGAGGGCGCAGACGGATTCAAGGCGAGCGCGACCGTCATTTGCAAGGAGCGTTGTACGGGGCAGATAGGAGCCGATGAAGGCCCCATGCCCGCTGCGTCTGCCGCATCCGAGAATCCGGACCGCTGCTCGCGGACCACGATGTCGCACAACAAAGCGAACGAGGCATCGGATGCGAGGGCGGCCTTTCGATTCGCTCTACGCACGAAATGCGAGGGGCGAAAGGCGATCGATAAAACTTGATAATGCCTGGGCATTTGGTATGCAGCACAGGAAAACGACTTCGAGCAAGCCTACATTGTGCTTGCCCCGCGACTGAGATGGCAGGCGGGTCAGGACATCGCTACTCGAGTAGGGATCCAACCTGACCGCACATGCCGAACACAACTTATGCGCCGTGCGTCCATATGCTTTGTCGATGCGCGCCCAGCACCGGCCCCAACACCCGGCAATAGATGCTGTGCGCTGCTGCCCATGCAGACGTTGCAAGGTTGAAGCAAGTCCCGCTTGAAACGATAGCCTGCCCATGGGGGGAGCATAGGAAATGAAGGCATGCCGAGGCTCATGCACGGGCGCCGCCCACGCCGGCCGCCGGTGCTCGTCAGCGGATTGGGCTCGGCCGCATGCGTGCAGCGCCTGGAGCTTGCCTCAAGGGCAGCATCCAGTACTCGCCACTCGCACGATAGCACCGCCTCGTCCGAATTCAAGCGCTAGCAGCTCCGTCGCAGATGACGGCCCCGATAGCCAACACGAGTGTACAATAAAGTGCCGCCGACGTTGCTACACGGGCACGGACGGCTCGCACGGACTATCCATGCATGCTGCCATGCGCCCACGCTGCTCGCCGACATGGCCACTGAGCGCCTATGCCAACTACCGACAGTCGTCTTGAAGTGCCTTCAACACCTCTACCCCCTTATATATGCTTAAACAAAAACCCAAGTGACAGGAGTAGACATGATTTTGCCAGAGAATCATACCAGACATATGCGAACCCGAACTGCACGTTTTGATGTGAGACGGAGCCTGTGCACTCACAAAAAGGTCGCGTAATTTGTAAATGATAATTTTCATCGAGAAAATATTTTTTGATGAATATCATTTATTAAAATTCAAAAAATATGTAAAAATAAATCAAAAATAGAAAAAATATTTATAAAAATTAGGAAAATATTCTCAGCGCATGAACTAACCTTAAACCAACAATCGAGTGCAAATTTGTACGCATAACGTAATGATATAAAATATTTAAATTTAAGGATATTGAATAAAAATTTTAAAAAAAATATAAAAATAACGTGGGGACATTAGGAAAATCGCCCAGAATGCAACAGATAAGTGACAACCCCAAAATATGCATATTAGAATGAAGTAGCCTTAAACCAACAATTGAGTGCGTATTTGTACGAATAGCGTGACGATATGGAATATTTAAATTTAAGGATATTCAATAAAAAATGGAAAAAAGGCGACGGGACATTACGAAAACCGCCACGACATATGAGGTAACATTGAAATATATTTAAAATAAAAAATTAGAGCGGATATGTAGAAAAATGAGTATGCAATGGTGAGGAGGATGGATGAACTTCAGGAAAATATTTGGATGATCGAACGTAGGTTTACGCTCTTTTGATTTTACCACGGTGCGTTAGTGCCTTGGTGCCATGGTGCCTTGGTGCCATGGTGCCACGGTGTCTTGGTGCCACGGTGCCACGACGCCACGGTGCCTTGGTGCCATATTGCCATGCTGCCTTGGTGCCATGGTGCCACGGTGCCATGGTGCCATGGTGCCTTGGTGCCATGGTGTGTTGGTGCCATGGTGCCACGGTCCCACTGATGATAGGAGAATTTACACGCCTATATCAATATATTTTGCTCATATTTGTGCCATGTTCTGAGAACAAATTATATATTTCATGCACTTTTAGTCCCTTTTCCTATAAATGAGCTAACAAACATGATTAGTAAAGTTTCAGGTATAAATGATGCAAAATTCAGCATTTTATCGCTTACTTGACGCAAAAGAAAGCTCACGAAGAAAGGAAAAGGAGTGTACACGCCTAAGGACTAAAACTGCTGAATGGAAAATCTATGCCGGGCTAAAACAACATTTCTGAAGACTTTGGGGACTTACAGACACATAGCTGGATTTGGACAATGATACATTAACCTAGTACAATTGGGTTATGTATTTCATTAGTTTATTTGGATTATGATAATGATTCATTAACCTAGTACATTTGGGTTAAGGATTTCAGTAGTCTAGTAGGATTTGGTTATTTATTTCATTAGCTTAGTAGGAGTAGGATATGGGTATTATAAATACCCTATCATGTTAGAGATTTTTATTCATTCACCATTAATCTTACAATCATCTTACACTCTTCAATTAATCTTCTAATCTTTCCATTAATTATTCTTCTACTCTTCTATCCTTAAATTCCACAACAAGAGAATCGTTACCAAGCCAAGGAAACACACCACACGCCTATCACTTAATCTACACGCCATTACTCAATATCGTGATATAATAACAATGTCAATCGTGATCTCCTTCGCATTCATGGGTAACTAAACCTCTCTGTTGGGGTTGTGGAGGCCGAATGAGATACTATCTACTGCTGTGAGTTTGTGAGTTCGTGACACGTATATTGCTTATATCATTATTCTCTTCATCTTAATCTACATTCTTTGCAGTTGCAAACGCAAGGATACGCCAATCTAACATTTAACTTATTCGAGAGAAAGGTTATTTGTCTGGAAAAGAGATAATGTCAAGGTAGTAGGGCACCCTTTCCTATTAAAAAGCTAGTGCCATAAATGGACTAACCTCTTAGAGAATTCGTACCATTAAACACGCTTTAAGCTCGAGAGAGTTAAAGTGAAATAGTCCTTGTTGAGGTCGAGAGACACTTGGATTTACCATAGAATACAATTCTCTATAAGTACATGCATGTCATAATTCTACACACTCATAGCCAATAGAGACGTATACCTCAAAAGGTGGACATAACCCCAACGCTTCAATTCTCATTGTTTACAACCTACGTAACAATCTCTCTCTCTTTACTTTATTATTTTCAGCTTTTGTTTACATTACTTGCACGACAAGACTCCCCCCTTCGTACGAGACTTGCAACCAAAGTTTAGTAATTTTGCTTACTTGTTGGCCAAGCTATTCCCTGTGGGATTGACACCCAACCCAGGTTGGGTTCTATATTTGCTAACGACCGCTTTACACTCCTACGAGAGCTGTAGATTGAGCGTTATCAAAAATTTGCGCCGTTGCCGGGGAATACGAGTGTCAATCAAGTTCGTGATAATTACTAGACCCTTTGGTCAAAGATTCTTGTACTTTTACTTTTAGTTTTTGTTTTTGTTTCTTGTAGGTTTTCACTTTAGTGCATGCCCCATACTAGAAGTTCTGGTCAACCGTTATTACCAATCAATCCTGAACCACAATGAATTAGAAGAATGGAAGCACAAGCTGAAATCGACAGGATGGATGCTCAACACGAGCAAGCAAGATTAGCTGCTCTTGCCGCTGCTCAAGTCCAATAACAAAACATTGATAATCCTGGGCAAGCCACAAATCCTGACGATGAAGACTTAGGTGATGACGAGTTGATAAACCCAAGGCATGTTCCTGAAACTACAACACTTGCCAACAGAAGAGGTCGACAAGCTCGGTATAGGTATGATCGCCAACCTTTACATCCAGCTTTCGACGATGATGATGATTATCTTGACGGTGCCGGAGCCACTGGAGCTATAATTCCACCACCATTAGCACCCGGAGCCAAGTTCAACATCACAAGCAACATGATTCAGTTATTGCAACTCAAGGGATTATTTGGTGGACTAGCGGGCGATGATCCGAATATGCATCTCATCAACTTTATTTCTACATGAAAGTCTTTTGACAATCCTGGTGTTGGTCAGAATGCTATTCGATTACGTCTATTTCTATTATCTCTCTCTGGGGAGGCAACACTATGGTTGAATGGGCTGACTCCTGATTCAATTACAAATTGGAGGCAATTGAGAGACGCTTTCCTAGAAAGATTCTTTCCGCCATCCAAAAGAGCACAACTGCGAGATGAAATCAGCAACTTTCGTCAGCTTCCCACTGAAGCTTTTCATGAAACATAGGAGAGGTTCAAGACAAAGCTAGCAAGATGCCCAAATCATCACATGACTAATGATCACCTAATGGAGATCTTATGTAGAGCCTTGAATTCAATAACTAAACCAGTGGTGGACAACGCAGCTGGAGGATCTTTTATGGATCTCACCTTTGGTCAAGCAAGCAATATGCTAGATCGTATGATGAAACAACGTAGAGCTTGGCATACCAGGCATTCTGAGGTAGCAAGCCCTACTTTATCTATTGGCATGACTACAGACCAAAGAAGAAGAGAAGAAGAACGTGATCAAGACATGGCGCACATGAAAACACAAATGGATCTTCTGACAAAGCATTTATTATCTAGGAAGACTGAAAAAGTGAAATCTGTGGCGCTAAAAGGAAGAGACAAATCCAATTCGGAAGAGGAGGCCAACTACTTGAACAATCAGGGGGGTTTTCGTGGGAACGCCCAAGGAAACCAAGGTCGGAACTATTACGATAAATCTGGAAGCAAAGACCAAGGTAGTTGGAAGAAAAACAATGAAAAGAGTGGTTTGTACGTTCCCCCTGGTAGACGTGATACCACCACATCTAATTCTGAAAGTATGGAAGACATGATGGAAGCAACAAGCGCGGGAGTTACAGAGGTAATTAATGATTTGTCCTCCATGAATCAATTAGTTGATTCTCATTCCACTTCTATCAAGCAAATAGAGCAACAATTGAGCCAACTTTCAGCAGCATTCAATCAAAGAAAGGTTGGCACCTTACCGAGAGATACTGTGCAAAACCCAAGGAATGATGGGTCATGCATGGCCATCACTACCAGAAGTGGTAAGGTGCTGCAAACTTCAGCAAAAGGCAAGCAAGTGGTTGATGAAATTGCGGACATGGACGTTACCCCTAGTGACGTTACAAAAGGAGATGATGTCGCAACAACTACTTCCAATGTCAAGGATGTTACACCTAGTGATGTGAAGCCTGAAAAAATGGAAAAATGGAAGCAAGAGGAGAGGAAAGCCATGGAGAGAACACTTCCATACCCACCACCACCTTTTCCCCAAAGATTGAAGAAGGTGGCGGGTGACACTAAGTTCAGCAAATTTATGACTATGTTGAAGCAGCTGACCATTAATGATCCATTAGTGGAGGCACTTGAACAAATGCCTAGGTATGCGAAGTTTATGAAAGATCTTTTGACAAAGAAGAGGGCAGCAAGTTATGAGCTGAAAGACGATGTGCATCATTGTAGTTTAATTGCTACCCGATCGATAGTTCAGAAGAAGGCCGACCCCGGAGCTTTCACTATTCCTTGCACCGTCGGATCTTTGAACTTTGCCAAAGCATTATGTGACTTAGGATCCAGCATCAACTTGATGCCATTATCGATCTACAAGAAGTTAGGGTTAGGATATCCTACACCAACCAATATGAGGCTTGTCATGGCGGATAGGTCGGTAAAATGACCTGTTGGTATTTTATGCGATGTCTTGGTAAAGGTTTCTTCATTTATCTTCCCAGCAGACTTTGTCATCTTGGATTGTGAAGCAGATTCTGAGGTTCCCATAATCTTGGGGCGCCCTTTCCTTGCTACAGGAAGTGTGCTCATTGATTTGAGAGCTAACGAGCTTTCATTCCGAATAAATGACGAAGTGGTTCGTTTTCATGTTTGCAAATCAATGAAGCAACCCAAAGATCTGAGTGTATTTTCTGTGGATGATGTTGTCCTTGATGATGAGAAAGAACGACTTGAAGAAGAGCAAATTCTTGATGATCCATTGGAGGTTTTGCTCATGAAAGGAGAGAATGAGGATGCTGAAATTTCTGAAGAAGTTATTTGTGCTCTATCGGGATTAGGGACATATCGCTATACTCCCAAGAAGCTGGATCTTGATCTCAAGAATCGACCCATACCACCAGCTAAGCCATCTATTGAAGAACCACCCACGTTAGAATTGAAGGAGCTGCCAAGTCATTTAAAGTACGCATTCTTAGGAAGCGGAAACACTCTTCCAGTCATAGTGGTAGCCGATTTGGGTGAGCAACAAGTTGCAGCTCTTATTGCGATCTTACATAAGTATATTAGAGCTATTGGATGGACCATTGCGGATATTATTGGTATTCCACCTAGGATTTGCACACATAAAATTCAGCTTCAAGAAAACTGCACACCCACCATTGAACACCAAAGGCGTTTAAACCCACCTATGCAAGAAGTGGTGAAGAAGGAGGGTATTAAGTGGTTACACGCAGGAGTTGTATATCCTATTTCTAATAGTACATGGGTAAGTCCTGTACAATGTGTTCCCAAGAAAGGAGGTATGACGGTAGTCGCAAATGCGAAGAATGAACTTATTCCACTCAGGCCCATCACTGGATGTAGAGTATGCATGGACTACCACAAGCTGAATTCTTGGACGCTTAAAGATCACTTCCCAATGCTATTTATGGACCAAATACTAGATCGATTAGTGGGGAAAAGATGGTTTTGCTTCTTGGATGGTTATTCAGGATATAATCAGATTTGTATTGCACCCGAAGACCAAGAGAAGACAATGTTTACATGCCCATATGGTACGTTAGCCTTCAAACGTATGCCATTAGGGTTATGTAACACACCAGCCACCTTTCAACATTGTATGATGTCTATTTTCTCTAATATGGTTGAAGACATGTGGGAGGTATTTATGGACAACTTTTCAGTTGTTGGTGAGTCTTTTGAAGCATGTTTGGCAAACTTGAGCATGGCATTGCAAAGATGTGTAGAGTTTAACCTTGTGCTTAATTGGGAGAAGTGCCACTTCATGGTAAAAGAAGGAATCGTTCTTGGGCACAAGATCTCTGAAAGAGGAATAGAGGTTGATCGCGCAAAAATAGAGGTAATTGAGAAGCTACCGCCTCCAATTTCGGTGAAGGGAGTTCATAGTTTTCTTGGCCATGCTGGGTTCTATCGTAGATTCATCAAAGACTTTTCCAAAATTTCTAGTCCATTGTGCAAACTACTGGACAAAGATGCGAAGTTTGACTTTAATGAAGATTTCTTAAATACATTTGAATGCCTTAAAGGAAAACTCATTGAAGCCCCCATCATGGTAGCACCAGATTGGATTCTCCCATTTGAAGTCATGTGTGATGCTAGTGGTGTAGCCGTTGGTGCTGTTATTGGACAAAGAAAGGAGAAATTATTTCATCCTATCTACTATGCGAGTAAGGTCTTAAATGAAGCCCAAAAGAAGCTACACTGTTACTGAACAAGAGCTCCTAGCGGTTGTGTATGAGTTTGAGAAGTTTTGTGCCTATCTATTGGGTACTAAGGTGATCGTTCATACAGACCATGCAGCTCTTAGGTATCTAATGACGAAGAAGGATGCAAAACCAAGGTTGATTCGATGGGTGTTGCTGCTGCAAGAGTTCGATTTTGAGGTCAAAGATAGAAGAGGTTGCGAGAACCAAGTGGCCGATCACCTATCTCGGATTGAGAATGAACATGTGGTGCAACCTGAAATTCAGATTGATGATGCATTCCCTGAAGAGGAGATATTAGCAACAACAATGGAGAAATTACCATGGTATGCTGATTTTGCAAATTTCGTGGTGAGTAGTGTGCTATCTGCCAATTTATCTTACCATCAAAGGAGGAAGTTTATGCATGACGTTTAGCACTACTATTGGGATGAGCCTTATTTGTTTCGAAGATGCGCGTATGGTATCATTCGACGATGTATATCCTATGAAGAAGTGCCCACTATATTAGAAGCATGCCACACTTCGCAAGTTGGAGGACATCATGCAGGCAATAGAACGGCAAAAAAAGTTTTGCAAAGTGGTTATTATTGGCCTTCGATATTCGGAGATGCATACGACTATGTTAGAAGGTGTGACCAATGCCAACGTCAAGGTGTTATTTCAAAACACCATGAAATGCCCATGTCCAAAATTCTGGAGGTAGAACTCTTTGATGTGTGGGGTATTGATTTCATGGGTCCATTCGTGAATTCGTTTGGAATGAAATACATCTTGGTTGCGGTGGATTATCTTTTGAAATGGGTTGAAGCTGTAGCGTTGGCCGACAACGAAGGAAAGCGTGTTGTAGCGTTCTTAAAGAAGAATATCTTCTCTCGCTTTAGAGTACCACGTACTATCATAAGTGATGGAGGATCTCACTTTTGCAACAAGTTATTCAAATCTGTATTGTCCAAGTATGGTGTCAAGCAACACAAGGTAGCTACGCCTTATCATCCCCAAACTAGTGGACAAGTAGAGGTCTCCAACCGCGATATCAAGAAAATCCTTGCAAAGACGGTTAATGCGAATAGGAAGTATTGGTCTCGAAAGCTAGATAATGTACTATGGGCGTATAGGGCTGCATTCAAAACACCCATTGGTATGTCACCTTATCAGCTAGTTTATGGGAAGGCTTGTCATCTACCCATTGAGCTCGAGCACAAGGAATTGTGGGCATTGAAGCAATTGAACTTGAATTGGGATGATGTGAAGAATCTGAGGTTGGAACAGCTGAACGAACTAGATGAATTCCGTCTCCATACATATGAAAGGTCAGACCTATACAAGGAGCGGATGAAGAAGTATCATGATCAGCGGATTGTTCGACGAAACTTCCAAAAGGGTGATATGGTACTACTCTTTAACTCCAGATTTAAGCTCTTCCCAGGTAAGTTAAAATCGAAGTGGTCTGGTCCATTTAAAGTCATCCACGTCTACTCGTCTGGAGTAGTCGAATTGGAAGGCAATAAGGGTGTTGTCTTTAAAGTGAATGGCCAACGTGTTAAGCCTTATATCGGTCCTCTTGACTCGATGAACAACATGGCCATCACTTATCTCAACGAAGTCTAAGTACTCGAGATTATTACGTCGAGCCACAACAATAAATAAGGCGCTAGATGGGAGGCAACCCATCGTTTTATCGTTTTATCGTTTATCGTTTTTCCTTTCATTCTAGTAATTGTTTTGTTTTGATAAATGAGAAAATCCAAAAATAAGAGTCGTGCCACGACCAAAACTAAGGCGCTTGGTGGGAGTCAACCCATCGTACTAATCATTTTCATTTGTTTTGAGCAAATATAGGTGCAAGAAGTATTCAACGAGGAGATTGATTTCAATTGACGATTTGGACGCATTGTATGGTAAAGTTGGTAAGTTAGGAATGGTGATGCACAAGGCTATGAATTGAGCATTTCTCACACCAAAATAGGCTTCGAGAAAGGCTAGGCCTTGGTAAAACTAGGCCACGAACGATGCACAACCTATCCTATAGCCTAAGGTCTCGGAATCTAGTGTGCTATACACTATGCGCCACCTATTCCTAGGTATGCTTTTGACTATGCGCCGCCTATGCTATGGCATTTGGTCTCAGTATCTCATATGCCATAGACTATGCGGCGCATATGTTTACAAATGCCATAGACTATGCGGCGCATATGTCCTATTATGCTATAGACAATGCGTCGCATATGTCATGTCTATGCCAAGCATTATGCGCCGCATATGTGGAATTTTTGTCTCCAAAACCGATTGTAAATGGGTCATAACCCGACCCATTCCCTTCCTATATAAAGGGGACTTAGTTTTACAACACAACCATACTGAAAATTGACCTAAGGGCGCCGCATATACATCCAAATCCTCTCAAAATTTTCTTCTTTTGCTCTTCCAATTCATAAAAC
The DNA here is from genome assembly GCA_030864225.1 of Capsicum baccatum var. pendulum. NCBI lineage: Eukaryota > Viridiplantae > Streptophyta > Magnoliopsida > Solanales > Solanaceae > Capsicum > Capsicum baccatum. The sequence goes on along the minus strand of CM061561.1, from coordinate 275,202,728 downwards.
CATCCCCACAAGCTTCAAGCAAGTAAGTACTCTCTTATTCTTCATTTATTTATCGTAAGTACTACATTGCTATGTTGATTATGAATTGCTAAATCGTATAAGATCGTTGGTGATGTTCATGTGTTTTGATTGTTGATATAAAATCATTTGAGTGAACATGTACGTAGGAAATTCTTGACTTGTTTCCGACTTGAAATATGGTTTCAATAGCATTGTTATGATATTTGAGGAATTATTATGGCTATGAACATGACTTAAGGTTGTTGTTTGGATACTTACATGTTAGACTATCCCAGCCGTCGGGATAAGACTTATACGGCCTACCAACTTAGGAGGTTGTTATTGTTGTAAGAATAACGATTCCATGTGGTAACCCCTATGTATTAGTGTTGCTATATCTACCATGAAAGTATTCCAATAGCTGCAAGTATGTGATGCATTGCTGATTTTCTTGTCGGAATACAATCCTAAAACATATGTCGACGAAATCTGAGTAAATCGACTACTTTCACCTCATTGATTTGTGTTAACAAAACTAAATGTGGGGTGGTACCCCTATTGCTTGCTTATAGATTGTATCAAGTGAGATTGTGCTGCAACTAACCCTAATTCTAGTCTCAGGTACAATGGCACCTAAAGCAAGGCAAGGCAAGGAGAAGGCTACAACGTCCCAAAAGGGCGAGAAGAGAGGTCGAAAGGACCAAGGAGAATCATCCTTAGCACAACTACCCCGCAGAATGTTTGGAATAAAATGGGTTCTTGAGGAAGAAGCCAAAGCATGGTACAGCAGTAACAAAGAAAGAAATATGTACATGTCGACTTGATCAACAAGGAGACCTTATCAAAGAAAGAGCCGCGTATGTTGACAAAAATAATGGCTTTGAAGTTGGATTTCATCCTCCGCGACATGGGAGAGTATAATATTGATCTGACAAGAGAAGTTTATGCCAAATGGTCGCCGAACACAACAAGCAATGAAGTCAAAATTCGGGGCCAAGTGTTACAGCTCACCGCGGATTGGATCAACTCTTTTCTTGGCTTACCTTCGGTCGACACAACACCATTCAAGGAGCTGTATAGCAGGCCTTCTTATAGAGCAATATGACACACGCTTTGTGGAAGCAGATCGATGGCAAGGTGGGGCAGACATAAAGAAACAGGCCGACAGAACACCTTCCCCTATGCTCCACTAAATAGGGAATCAAGAATCTGGATGCGCATTGTCAACTCATGTCTTACTCCTGGGACTCAATACACCAAGATATCAAGAGATAGAGTGTGTTTGGTCTATGCTTTGATGACGAATGTCCCTATCAACTTTGGGGCAATAATTCGATCTACCATGAGGAAGGCCAGACTCCACAAAAGGTCCCACTTCACATTTGGAAATTTGTTGACAGCAATCTTGCGGAAGGAGGATATCGAAGAGGATCAAGCTGACCACAAACTCCCACATAACCCAAAGAAGGTTGACCTCAGCAAGGTCAAAGATGCTGAAACAACTCATGGTGTCAACCTTACTACTGCGGAGAGACATGCTTGTGATGAGAGTTTCTTCCGTCATCTCTATGGCATGACACGATTTACTATGATGAGTGGTGGACATATTCCAACTGCTGAAGAGCTCCAACAGTTGGACCATGACTACCCAATGAACATGCATGCACGGGAGATGTGTGGAGTGGGCGTATACTTTGAGGAACTTCTAGATAATGATGTGCCGACTGATGATGATCGACGCTTACCTGATTCTGACAAGGAGGAGAACTCTGACGATGACTCTTATGATGATTCCGACGAAGGGGGTATGACCCCTGACGTTGAGGAAGAGTTCTACTGACCAGGTTCTTCGTATTTATTTTCCACTGAGGGCAGTGTCTCGTTTAACTGTGGGGTGGCGGTATCGCATGCTATAATACTTCTCTGTTTGCACCTATGTTTGTTTGTTTACTTTGTTTTGTTTGTTTACTTTGTTTTTTTTTAAGTTTTTTATTTGAGTTCGTTTTTTTGTTTTTTTAAAGTTTATTTTAGGAGTCAAATTTTTTCTAGCTTTGCATGAAATTATTTTCATAGGCAGCATGAGATTATAACAAGAGTATGTTTTACAATTATGACTATTGAGACATTTAGGCTCTAGTTGTGACTCATTATGTGATATTGTGTGATTCAATTCCTTCACTTGTTGGGTCGAGAGTCTATATTACTTCCAATCAAGTCGACCATGTGCCTTGTGTGTGTGAGATAATAGTATATTCTATGCTTGTGGCTGATGCTAGAACTTGCCTGGTATGTATACAAAGCGAAAATAAGGAGTGTAAGTTTAGGATATGATTTAGGCATTTCTTTGGCAACCTATACATGTTTACCTTCAGTTTTACCTACCCATGGATATCATCCTAGTAAACCCTT
>CM061561.1:275172819-275177819 GCA_030864225.1 Capsicum baccatum var. pendulum | reverse complement strand
CGATTCGCCCCGCGTACGAAATGCGAGGGACGAAGGGCGATCGATAAAACTTAATAATGCCTGGGCATTAGGTATGCAGCACAGGAAACCGACTTCGAGCAAGCCTACATTGCGCTTGCCCCGTGACTGAGATGGCAGGCGGGTCAGGATGTCGCTGCTCGAGCAGGGATCCAACCTAACCGCACGTGCCGAACACAACTCACGCGCCATGCGTCCAAATGCTCCGTTGATGCACGGCCGGCACCGGCCCCAACGCCCGACAATAGATGTCGTGCGCTGCTGCCTATGCGGACGTTGCAAGGCTGAAGCAAGTCACGCTTGACACGATAGACCGCCTGTGGGGAGAGCGGAGGAGATGAAAGCACGCCGAGGCTCATGCACGGGTGCCGCCCATGCCGGCCGCCAGCGTTCGCCGCGGATTGGGCTCGGCCACATGCGTGCAGCGCCTGGAGCTTGCTCCGAGAGCAACATCCAGTACTGGCCGCTCGTACGAAGGCACCGCCTCATCCGAAGTCTAGCGCCAGCAGCCCCGTCGTGGACGACGCCACCAATAACCGACACGAGCGTACAATGAAGCACCGCCGACGTTGCTACACGGGCACGGACGGCTCGCACGGACTAGCCATGCATGCTGCCATGCGCCCACACTGCTCGCCGACATGGCCACTGAGCGCTAGTGCCAACTACCGATAGTCGCCTTGAAGTGCCTTCAACACCTCTCCCCCCTTATATATGCTTAAAAAAAAATCCAAGTGACAGGAGTAAACATGATTTTGCCAGAGAATCAGTCCAGACATATGCGGACCCGAACTGCATGTTTTGATGAGATACGGAGCCTGTTCACTCACAAAAAGGTCACGTTATTTGTAAATGATAATTTTCGTTGAGAAAATATTTTTTTACAAATATCATTTATTAAAATTCAAAAAATATGTAAAAATAAATCAAAAATAGAAAAGATATTTATAAAAATATGAAAAAAATAGAAAAATATTCTTAGCGCATGAACTAACCTTAAACCAACAATCGAGTGCATATTTGTACGTATAACGTAATGATATAAAATATTTAAATTTAATCATATTAAATAAAAATTTTAAAAAAATATAAAAATAATGTGGGGTCATTAGGAAAATCGCGCAGAATGCAACGGATAAATGACAACCCTAAAATATGCATATTAGAATAAAGTATCCTTAAACCAACAATTGAGTGTGCATTTGTACGAATGACGTAACGATATAAAATATTTAAATTTAAGGATATTAAATAAAAATTTGAAAAGAAGGCGAAGGGACATTACGAGAACCGCCACGACATATGAGGTAACATTGAAATATATTTAAAATAAAAAAATTAGAGCGGATATGTACAAAAATGAATATGCAACGGTGAGGAGGATGGATGAACGTCAGGAAAATATTAGGATGATCGAACGTAGGTTTACGCTCTTTTGATTTTGCCACGGTGCATTAGTGATTTGGTGCCATGGTGCCTTGGTTCCACGGTGCCACGGCGCCACGGTGCCTTGGTGCAATGGCGCCATGCTGCCTTGGTGCCATGGTGCCACGGTGATATGGTGCCACGATGCATTTGTGCCACGGTGCCTTGGTGCCTTAGTGCCGTGGTGCCACGGTTCCATAGCACCAAGGCAGTGCCTTGGTGTGTTGGCGTCATGGCGCCACGGTGCCGCGGTGCTATGGTGCCGCGGTGCCTTGCTTCCTTGGTGCCATGGTGCCATGGTGCCTTGGTGCCATGGCGCCACGGTACCAAGCTGCCTTGGTGCCATGGTGCCTGTGTGCCCCGGTGCCATGGTTCCACGGTGCATGTGTGCCACGGTGCCATGGTGCCACGATGCCTGTGTGCCACGGTGCCTGTGTGCCACGTTGCTATGGTGCCACGGTGCCTGTGTGCCAAGCTGCCTTGGTGCCATGGTGCCTGTGTGACACGGTATCATGGCGCCGTGCCGCCTTGGTGCCATGGCGCCAAGGTGCCTAGGTGTCATGGCGCCATGGTGCCTTGGTGCCTTGTTGCCATGGCGCCACGGTGCCTTGGTGCCTTGGTGCCATGGTGCCATGGTGCCACGGTGCCATGGTGCCACGGTTCCTTGGTGCCTTTGTGCCATGGTGCCACGGTGCCTCTGTGCCACGGTGCTATGGTGCCACAGTGCCTGTGTGCCAAGCTGCCTTGGTGCCATGGTGCCTGTGTGACACGGTGCCATGGCGCCGTACCGCCTTGGTGCCATGGCGCCAAGGTGCCTAGGTGTCATGGCGCCATGGTGCCTTGGTGCCTTGTTGCCATGGCGCCACGGTGCCTAGGTGCCATGGCGACATGGTTCCTTGGTGCCTTGGTGCCATGGCTCCACGGTGCCTTGGTGCCTTGGTGCCATGGTGCCATGGCGCCACGGTGCCATGGCGCAACGGGTCCATGACGCCATGGTGCCATGGAGCCACGGTGCCATGACGCCACGGTGCCATGACGCCATGACGCCACGGTGCCATGACGCCACGGTGCCATGACGCTACGGTGCCATGGCGCCACGGTGCCATGACGCTACGGTGCCATGGCGCTACGGTGCCATGGCGCCATGGTGCCTTAGTGCCTTGCTGCCTTGGTGCCATGGCGCCACGGTGCCTTGGTGCCTTGGTGCCATGGGGCCATGGCGCCACGGTGCCATGGCGCCACTGGGCCATGGCACCACGGTGCCATGGCGCCACGATGCTTTGGCGCCTTGGTGCCTTGGTACCATGGCGCCACGGAGCCATGGTGCCTTGGTGCCTTGGTGCCATGGCTCCACGGTGCCTTGGTGCCATTGCGCCACGGTTTCAAGCTGCCTTGGTGCCACGGTGAACGGATATCCAACTTGACAAAGACACCACCATGGCAGGCCACTATACGTCCGTCGGCGTTCGTCATTGGAGGCGTCTCCAGCATTGCACTCGACGGTCACAAAACCTCTAATTACGGCATGCCTCCATGCACCAACGTTGTTCTTGGCGGTTCGCTGAGCACTTATGCCGCACTCTGAATCGTACAAATCCTCCAGTTGCGATACCGTTGTTTTTCGCGAAAGTCCACTTGATATCGTATGCTTAACTGTTTAGAATGGAACGCACGCGACTCTTGGGTAACTCGGGTGAGGTGAGCTCGCAGTACTTGGTGGGATTTTTCAAGGACGAATGCACGAACCTCCTTTGGAGACGGGCGGCAGGGTGGTTGGATTGGATGAGGAGGGACGAACCGGAGCGACAAATGGCTGAATCTCACTGGATCGTGGCAGCAAGGCCACTCTGCCACTTATAATACCCCATCGCGTATTTAAGTTGTCTGCAAAGGAGTTTGCCCGCCGCTCGATGAAAATTGTACTTCAAGGTGGCCGCGGCGACCCTTCTGCCGCAGCGGCTTAGCCAACGACACGTGCCGTTGGGGGCCGAGGCCCCTACTGCGGGTCGGCAAGCAGACGGTGGGAGCATGCATCGCTTCTATCCCGGATTCTGACTTATAGGCATTCAGTAATAATCCAGCACACGGTAGCTTCGCGTCACTGGCCTTTCAACCAAGCGCGATGACCAATTGTGTTAATCAACGGTTCCTCTCATACTAGGTTAAATTACTATTGCGTCACTGTCATCTGTAGGGTAAAACTAACCTGTCTCACGATGGTCTAAACCCAGCTCACGTTCCCTATTGGTGGGTGAACAATCCAATACTTGGTGAATTCTGCTTCACAAAGATAGGAAGAGCCGACATCGAAGGATCAAAAATTAACGTCGCTATGAACGCTTGGTTTCCACAAGCCAGTTATCCCTGTGGTAACTTTTCTGACACCTCTAGCTTCGAATTCCTAAGGTCTAAAGGATCATTAGGCCACGCTTTCATGGTTCGTATTCGTACTGGAAATCAGAATCAAAAGTGCTTTTACCCCTCTATTCCACACGAGATTTCTGTTCTGGTTGAGCTCATCTTAGGACACCTGCGTTATCTTTTAATAGATGTTCCGCCCCAGCCAAACTTCCTACCTGACAATGTCTTCCGCCCGGATCGGCCCGTAGAGCGAGCCTTGGGTCCAAAAAGAGGGGAAGTGCCCCGCTTCCGATTCACGAAATAAGTAAAATAACGTTAAAAGTAGTGGTATTTCACTTTCGCCTTTCGGCTCCCACTTATACTACACCTCTCAAGTCATTTCACAAAGTCGGAGTAGAGTCAAGCTCAACAAGGTCTTGTTTCCCCGCTATTTCTGCCAAGCCCGTTCCCTTGGCTGTGGTTTCGCTGGATAGTAGACAGGGCAGAAATAACATTGCGTGAGCATCCGTTGGGACCATCGCAATGCTTTGTTTTAATTAAACAGTCGGATTCCCCTTGTCCGTACCAGTTCTGAGTTGGCTTTTCGACGCACGGGGAAGGCCCCCGAAGGAATCGTTCCCAGTCCGTCCCCCGGCCAGCACGCGGCGACCTGCTCTCGCCGCGGGAGTAGCTCGACCAGTCCACCGACAGCCGATGGGTTCGGGACTGGGACCCCCGTGCCCAGCCCTCAGAGCCAATCCTTTTCCCAAACTTACGGATCCATTTTTCCGACTTCCCTTGCCTACATTGTTCCATCGACCAAAGGTTGTTCACCTTGGAGACCTAATGCGGTTATGAGTAAGACCGGGTGTGGACGGCATTCGGTCCTCCGGATTTTCAAGGGCCGCTGGGAGCGCACCGGACACCACGCGACGTGTGGTTCTCTTCCAGCCGCTGGACCCTACCTCTGGCTGAGCCGATTCTAGGATGGGCAGGCTGTTAACCAGAAAAGATAACTCTTCCTGAGGCTCCCGCCGACGTCTCTGGACTTCCTAACGTTGTTGTCGACCGCCACGTCCCGATTCAGGAATTTTAACCCTATTCCCTTTCGAAGCTCGCGCGAAACGCGCTGTCTGTCGGGGTTTCCCCGACCCTTAGGATCGACTAACCCATGTGCAAGTTCCATTCACATGGAACCTTTCCCCTCTTCGGCTTCA
>CM061561.1:275157819-275160319 GCA_030864225.1 Capsicum baccatum var. pendulum | reverse complement strand
GTGGTGCCCTTCCATCAATTCCTTTAAGTTTCATCCTTGCGACCATGCTCCCCCCGGAACCCAAAAACTTTGATTTCTCATAAGGTGCCGGTGGAGTCCTAAAAGCAACATCCGTTAATCCCTGGTCGGCATCGATTATGGTTGAGACTAGGACGGTATCTGATCGCCTTCGAGCCCCCAACTTTCATTCTTGATTAATAAAAACATCTTTGGCAAATGCTTTTGCAGTTGTTCATCTTTCATAAATCCAAGAATTTCACCTCTGACTATGAAATATGAATGCCCCCGACTGTCCCTGTTAATCATTACTCCGATCCCGAAGGCCAACGTAATTGGAACGAAATCCTATAATGTTATCCCGAGGCCTCTAATCATTGGATTTACCGGATAGAACTCGTACGCGAGCTCCAGCTATCCTGAGGGAAACATCGGAGGGAACCAGCTGGTTGACGGTTCGATTATTCTTTCGCCCCTATACCCAAGTCAGATGAACGATTTGCACGTCAGTATCACTGCGATCCTCCACCAGAGTTTCCTCTGGCTTCGCCCCGCTCAGGCATAGTTCACCATCTTTCGGGTCCCGACAGGTATGCTCACACTCGAACCCTTCTCAGAAGATCAAGGTCGGTCAGCGGTGCAGCCCTCGGGGGGATCCTACCAATCAGCTTCCTTGCACCTTACGGGTTTACTCACCCGTTGACTCGCACACATGTCAGACTCCTTGGTCCGTGTTTTAAGACGGGTCGAATGGGGAGCCCACAGGCCAGCGTCCGGAGCGCGCAGATGCCCAAGCACGCCGGAGGCGCGCGCTGCCTGCCACAATTGAGGAGACGACATTCTACGAGCGTATCGATAGCCCGGGCTTTGGCCGCCCCCCCAATCCATGCTGGTCCACGCCCCGGGTCGATCGGCGTACCGGCTCATCGCCGTTCCACATACGACCGGGGCGCATCGCCGCCCCCCATCCGCTTCCCTCCCGACAATTTAAAGCACTCTTTGACTCTCTTTTAAAAGTCCTTTTCATCTTTCCCTCACAGTACTTGTTGGCTAACGGTCTCTCGCCCGTATTTAGCCTTGGATGGAATTCACCGCCCGATTTGGGTTGCATTCCCAAACAACCCGACTCGTAGACAGTGCCTCGTGGTGCGACAGGGTCCGGGCATGATGGGGCTGTCACCCTCTCTGGCGCCCCCTTCCAGGGGACTTGGGCCCGGTCCGCCGCTGAGGACGCTTCTCCAGAATACAATTTGGACGATGGAGCCGCCCGATTCTATGGCAAGGCTATTCCCAATTCGCTCGTCGTTACTAAGGTAATCCTTGTAAGTTTCTTTTAATTCGCTTATTGATATACTTAAAATCAACGGGTAATCCTGCCTGACCTGGGGTCGCGGTCGGAGCGCCTGAGCGCGAAGGGGTCCTAGAGTCCGGACGCGCGATGGGCCATAGCCGCAACCGCAAAGAGAGTTGAGTTGCAACCACCACTTGCCGTGACGTCTGTCGTTGTGGACTCGCATTTAGGCCAGCCGCGAGCTCGAGGCGCAGGGGAGGCCAGTATCCGCCCCGCGACGACAACGCGCCCCGTGATTGAGGCGCGATGCGAGGGGGTGACGCGATGCGTAATGCCCAGGCAGACGTGCCCTCGGCCTAATGGCTTCGGGCGCAACTTGTGTTCAAAGACTCGATGGTTCATAGGATTCTACAATTCACACCAAGTATCGCATTTTACAATGTTCTTTATCAATGCGAGAGCCGAGATATCCGTTGTCGAGATTCGTTTTCATTTACAGAAGAAGCACAGGTCCCCCCGACACACGCCGCGGATGGGGCGCGAGCGGTAGGCTATCGATTCAAGTATTCCTTGGCGCTTTCTGCGCTGGGGCTCATTGGTCGCCCGCCGGCGTGCGCGTCGGGGACGGGGGAAGGCGCTCGTGCGGAGTGCCGGAGCACCCCGCCCGCGCGGACTCCCCAGTTGTTAAACACGCTCGTGGGGTCGTTCTGATGTGCAGGTTTCGACAATTATCCTCCCGCAGGTTCACCTACCGAAACCTTGTTACGACTTCTCCTTCCTCTAAATGATAAGGTTCAATTGACATTTCGCGACGTCTCCGTTCCACATACGACCGGGGCTCATCGCCGCCCCCCATCCGCTTCCCTCCCGACAATTTAAATCACTCTTTGACTCTCTTTTAAAAGTCCTTTTAATCTTTCCCTCGCAGTACTTGTTCGTTAACGGTCTCTCGCCCGTATTTAGCCTTGGATGGAATTCACCGCCCGATTTGGGTTGCATTCCCAAACAACCCGACTCGTAGACAGTGCCTCGTGGTGCGACAGGGTCTGGGAACGACGGGGCTCTCACCCTCTCTGGCGCCCCCTTCCAAGGGACTTGGGCCCGGTCCACCGCTGAGGACGCTTCTCCAGACTACAATTTGGACGACGGAGCCGCCCGATTCTATGGCAGGGCTATTCCCGATTCGCTCGTCGTTACTAAGGGAATCCTTGT
>CM061561.1:275126574-275131574 GCA_030864225.1 Capsicum baccatum var. pendulum | reverse complement strand
CTTCAGTATTGTTGGAGCTATCCTGGCGGTCCAAATCAGCCAGGGCTTTCTTGAGCTTCTCTTTCAGAGCCTTCTTGCTAGCGGAGGAGCTGGAAGAGGATCCTACAGATTTTCCCTTTTCAGGAGTCGTGGGGGCTGTTGGTTTAGGAGTCCAACCTTTGACCTTTATCTCTTTGGATAAATATTTAATTCTATGCTGTTCTTCTTTACAGAAGTTCCATGAAATAATATAGGATATTCTCTTCTTAATGAAGAATTTACACATTTGAATGTGTTCAGGTAAGGTAGAGCATCCTTATTTGACCATGAAATCAGGAAGACGCTTTAGAAATTGTTGAGGAAGAACATCCTTTGTTCCTCCGAAACATAACCACCATTCATAAAACCATCTTGGTATAATGGCTTCCATCATAGTGGGGCAGTATTTAACAAACCAGGTATGACCCAGTCGAACAAATAAGAAATTGAACCACGCCATCTTATAGTCGTGCCAATTGTAGGTCTGAGGCCTGTGCGGCATCGATAATGCAACCGGAGTGTGCAGGTGATTGACAAACCAGTTGAAAGGGGTTAAGACCCTCTTAATGGTGAACTTGGAATAGCCGATATGTTCTGGATAATTTTCGTTTACGGAGTGTTCCACCTCAATAGAATCAGTATCTACCAGGATGGATTAGTAATACCGCCGAGTTTTGAGTGGATCCTCAGTGTCCATGAAGTTGTTGTTGGTGTAGACCGGCTTGATGAGCTGGTTTAGATGATACCCTTCGTATGCCTTGTCTAATGCAATTATGGGACATACTTGAGTAGTTATAAACTTGAATTCTTCCTTGACTGGAGATGCTGGAGCGGCTTTGGCTGCCGTCGGATCAACTGCTTCGGCGAAGGTTTCTGGAGCCTTCATTGCGTAGATTTGCTTGGTTTGTACCGAGGAGCTAGATGCTTTCCCTTGGATTATGGGCAAATTTGTTTTGAGATCTGCCAACTTTGTAGGCATTGGTGGAGGTAGCTTTGGGATCTGCTGTTCTGTTAGGGCAGTAAATCTGTTGTGGATAGGAGATTGAATCTCCGTTTTTAGAACTGCACTTTGAGGGACTGAAGGCCGAAGTGGATTTGTGGTAGCTGAAGGAGCGTCGAATGGTCTGGCCATTCTAGCTTGTTCCTGCATGGGGTTCTTCCCCAGATTTGTTCTCATGGCCCTGTAGAAATTCTCTTGTTAGAAAATCGGGAAGGGAGTTATGTTCTCCTTTGATAAATTCAATTTGAAAATCGAAGCTAGATAGGAGAGCTTTCCATCTAGCAAATATTTGTTTTGAAACGAGATTTTTAACATCCTTTTGTAAAATCTCTTTAGATGATTTACAATCAACACGAAGAAGAAATTCCTTATTAATAAGGTCATCTTGAAATTTTGTGATACATAGCACTATATATAAAACTTCTTTTTTAACAGTGCTATAATTTTTCTGAGCGGCATTCCATATGCCAGAGGCAAAACGAACTAGTAGTTCGGGTGAGGCAACTTCTACCCTTTGCTTTAGAATACCGCCATATCCTATGTCTGAAGCATCTGTTTACACAATATGAAAGCTTCAGGATTAGGGATAACTAGACAGGGAAGATTTTGTACTAAAGATTTAATCTTTATAAAAGCATTGGTTTGTTCAGAACTCCAAGGAATAGGACTTTTCTTAAGTCGTTTGTAAAGAGGTTCACAGACCTGCCTAATGTGAGGGATAAAATCAGCAACATAATTCAGGCTTCCTAAGAACCTTTGGAGTTGAGTTTTATCGGTTATTTCATTAGGGAATTTGGAAGAGAACTCTGTGGCTTGACAAATGGTCTTGTGACTACCCTGATACAAATCATGACCTAAAAACCGAATAGAAGTTCGAAACAACTTCATCTTTTTAGCACTAATGACCAGGCCATTCAGTTTTACAATCTTAAAGAATGTATTAAGATGTTTGAAATGAGAATCAATGTTTTCAGAGAAAATTAACGCATCATCAATGTAAACAATTGACATATAAGAATATACACTGAAAATATTATTCATGATATTCTGGAATTCGGATGGAGCATTCTTAAGTCCAAAAGGCAAGACATTCCATTCGTAGTGCCCAAAAGGGACGTTGAAGGCAGTCTTATATTTATCCTTTTCAGCAAGTTGGATTTGCCAGAATCCTGACTTCATCTCGAATTTTCTGTAAAGGTTGGCCTTATAGGTTCTTTTGAGAAGATCCCTTTTGTTAGGAATCGGATGTTGAATCCATTTTAGGACAGCATTCAATGGCTTGTAATTGATAACAATCCGAGGAGTTCCTTGTTCCTTTTCTACACTGTTATTTACATAAAATGCAGAGCAACTCCAGGGAGAGTTAGAGGGTCTAATTATACCCTTTTGAAGAAGATGGTTTATTTCTGTTTTGCAGATTTCCATCATTTCTTGGTTTATTTGGATTTGTCTGGCCTTCGTAGGAATATGTTGTTCGTCGAAGCCAGCAATGTAAGGAAGTTCAACGAGATGCTTCTTGCGTTCCCAAAATGCATTAGGCAGTTCGGAGCAAATCTTGTTTTCGAACTTCTTTTGGAGAAGGGTTATTTTCTTGACCATCTCCTGGGTTTTTAGAGTTTGCTCAATATGTTTGAGCTGAACTTCTTGCTTAAGAAAGCAAAGGTGGGAGGATAGGCGGTTTATCTTAAACATAGTGTCCTCCTTAATGCGTTATCCATCTTCTTTTGAAAGTGGACGCAGTAGGGGAAGGAACAGCTCATTATCCAAGAGGGTTGAGCGAATACCATCGTAATCGCTCCAATAGGGGCGAATTTGGTTAACGAAAGGTATTCCAAGAATGATATCTTCTGTGATATCGTCAGTAATAACAAAATCGTTAATAAGGCAGATGCCATTGTTACAGACATGAGCTTTAGGAAGCTCATAACTAATTTTCATTTTTTCTCCAGTAGAAAAATATAATCGAGATTTACTCTTCTGGAGATACCTGGTAGGGATAAGGCCTTTGACAATACTGTTTCTGTCTGCGCCGGTATCAAATAAAGCGACTCTGTTTAGAACAAAGTCTTTGTTAATGACAATTCTTACAATGATATGTTCGTTGAACGCTTTAATGGCGGAAATGGCCTTTCCAGAGGAAGATGGAACATCTTCTCCGGGGAAAAGATCAGGTCCTTGGAGGTGATCAGTAGGACTGTTCAGAAGATATCGAGGAGACTCAAGTGCCTTTTTCGAGGGTAAGGCAGATTTAACGACTTGGTCAGTAAGAATATTGAGTTCTACTTGATCAAGTCTGATTTTGAGATTTTTAATCTCTCCCTTTAAACCAACTATTTCTCCCTTTAGGTCAGAAATAGAAGGTTCTGAAGAAGTTTGGAATTTAGCCATAACCTTTTACATGTTGAAGGGCTGAACAATTGGTTTGGCTTTAGGGGGGCTTTCTTCTTGAGAAAGCAGTCGTTTGAGCTCCTGAAGATATTTACTCTGTAGCTCATCATCAGTAATGTGCTCAATAATGTCAAATAGAATTTCTTTGGATTTTCCTGTTATGACATTAATAGCTTTGTTGGAGCAAGTACAGAAAGTGCCAGTGCACTCACAATCCTGTCCAGACTGGGAATTATCAAACTCATAGGCGGCGTTGATATATTCTTCGTCGCTATAGTCTTCGTCAGAGGAAGAGGAGTCTGAAGCCGTGGAAGAATCGTTTTCCATTATAGAGAATAATTTTTCTTTATCTTCATCAGAAAGATCAAGTTGATTGATCTTCTTTTTCTTACTGGATTTGCAATCCTTCGCCTTATGGCCAGATTTGCCACAAGTCCAGCAAGTGTCTTTGATGTTTTTAGAAGACTTTCGTTTGGTCTTTCTACTGGGTTTATAGGAATACTTTTTATAATTCCTTTTGGTAGAGGTAGTCCTGTTGGAGGACTTAAAGGTTTTCTTTCTACGCTTATGAGGAGAAATATCAGTGAAGCCATAGTCATGACAAAAGGTACCTAGACCGTACTTACTTTTCTACTTAAGTTGCTGCTTAAGCTTGAGATCTGTGCAAAGGTCTATCCCATTGGAGGTGATAAAGCTTACTATGTCACCGTAGGTAAGCCTATTGTAGGGAATTTGACCATCGAATCTATTCTTAATGGTTGTTCGAACTTTGTCAGCGAACGGAGGAGGAAGACCACTAATAAATCTTTCTTTCCAGAAATCATTATTGCAGTCAGGTCTGATCAGGACTTTGACCCGGAAGGTGTCTTTATACCACTTAAAGTCTGCGAGATTTTTGCAGTGAAGATTATTCAAGATTTCTAGACTTCCATCTTGGAAAAGTTTGGGTTTTCCTACGAAATGTCTAGCTATATGATAGAGGAGGGTAGCACAAGCATCTTCTTGTGCTTCTTCTACCATGGTCTCTTGACCGTCTACAACTCTCACTGTGTGTCCAGTGGTTGTAGCATTATAGATGAGGTTTTTTTCTTCCTCAGAGACGTAGTTATACCACCAATGTTTAATCATTCCAGTAAAACCTGAGACAACCATGGTGGCAGCTCCTTTGTCAGAGGAACCAATGATTTTGTAGGCGGTAATAGATACAGCCATTTCATGGAGCTTATTGTAGATCTGGTGTTCTGCCAGACCGTCAATATTCCATTCGTTAACACCCCTTCCATCATGATTACAGGTGGAGAGGTAAGGATGCTCTTCATACTGAACATCGGGAGAAGAGGGCTTTTTGTAATAGTTCTTCTTGAGACTATATCTTTCGCTGGTAAGCTTGGAAAGAGAGTTCTTTGGAGAACTAGTCTCTCCTTGCTGGGTGATTTTAAACTTTGTAAGTTTAGAATTGATTTTTTCTAAAATTTGTTCAGAGATTTTGAAATCATCATTAAGGTCAGGAAATTTTTCCTTTTGAAATTCAGGTATCTTGAAGATAGGATTAGAAAGAGGTTTAGAGCTGGGAGTGCTCTTGACAGGAAGGGGA
>CM061561.1:275114074-275119074 GCA_030864225.1 Capsicum baccatum var. pendulum | reverse complement strand
CTTGGGGTTCTTCCCCAGATTTGGTCTCATGGCCCTGTAGAAATTCTCTTGTTAGAAAATCGGGAAGGGAGTTATGTTCTCCTTTGATAAATTCAATTTGAAAATCGAAGCTAGATAGGAGAGCTTGCCATCTAGCAAATATTTTTTTTGAAACGAGATTTTTAACATCCTTTTGTAAAATCTCTTTAGCTGATTTACAATCAACACGAAGAAGAAATTCCTTATTAATAAGGTCATCTTGAAATTTTGTGACACATAGCACTATAGATAAAACTTCTTTTTTAACAGTGCTATAATTTTTCTGAGCGGCATTCCATATGCCAGAGGTAAAACGAACTAGTTGTTCGGGTGAGGCAACTTCTACCCTTTGCTTTAGAATACCGCCATATTCTATGTCTAAAGCATCTATTTCCACAATATGAAAGCTTCAGTATTAGGGATACCTAGACAGGGAAGATTTTGTACTAAAGATTTAATCTTTTTAACAGCATTGGTTTGTTCAGAACTCCAAGGAATAGGACTTTTCTTAAGTCATTTGTAAAGAGGTTCACAGACCTGCCTAAGGTGAGGGATAAAATCAGCAACATAATTTAGGATTCCTAAGAACCTTTGGAGTTGAGTTATATCGGTTATTTCATTAGGGAATTTGGAAGAGAACTCTATGGCTCGTCAAATGGGCTTGTGACTACGCTGATGCAAATCATGACCTAAAAACCGAATAGAAGTTTGAAACAACTTCATCTTTTTAGCACTAATGACCAGGCCATTCAGTTTTACAATCTTAAAGAATGTATTAAGATGTTTGAAATGAGAATCAATGTTTTCAGAGAAAATTAACACATCATCAATGTAAACAATTGACATATAAGAATATTCACTGAATATATTATTCATGATATTATGGAATTCGGATGGAGCATTCTTATGTCCAAAAGGCAAGACATTCCATTCATAGTGCCCAAAAGGGACGTTGAAGGCAGTCTTATATTTATGCTTTTCAGCAAGTTGGATTGGCCAGAATCCTGACTTCATATCGAATTTGTTGTAAAGGTTGGCCTTATAGGTTCTTTTGAGAAGATCCCTTTTGTTAGCAATCGGATGTCGAATCCATTTTAGGACAGCATTCAATGGCTTGTAATTGATAACAAGCCGAGGAGTTCCTCCTTCCTTTTTTGCACTGTTATTTACATAAAATGCAGAGCAACTCCAGGGAGAGTTAGAGGGTCTAATGATACCCTTTTGAAGAAGATGGTTTATTTCTGTTTTGCAGATTTCCATCATTTCTTGGTTCATTTGGATTGGTCTGGCCTTCGTAGGAATATGTTGTTAGTCGAAGCCAGCAATGTAAGGAAGTTCAACGATATGCTTCTTGCGTTCCCAAAATGCATTAGGCAGTTCGGAGCAAATCTCGTTTTCGAACTTCTTTTGGAGAAGGGTTATTTTGTTGACCATCTCCGGGGTTTTTAGAGTTTGCTCAATATGTTTGAGCTGAATTTCTTGCTTGAGAAAGCTAAGGTGGGAGGATAGGCGGTTTATCTTAAAAACAGTGTCCTCCTTAATGCGTTGTCCATCTTC
Organism: Capsicum baccatum var. pendulum; assembly: GCA_030864225.1. Taxonomy (NCBI): domain Eukaryota; kingdom Viridiplantae; phylum Streptophyta; class Magnoliopsida; order Solanales; family Solanaceae; genus Capsicum; species Capsicum baccatum. The sequence continues at coordinate 275,117,499 of CM061561.1, read as the reverse complement.
TTTTGAAAGTGGACGTAGTAGGGGAAAGAATAGCTCAGTATCCAAGAGGGTTGAGCAAATACCATCGTAATTGCTCCAATAGGGGCGAATTTGGTTAACGAAAGGTATTCCAAGAATGATATCTTCAGTTATATCGTCAGTAATAACAAAATCGTTAATAAGGCAGATGCCATTGTTACAGACATGAGCTTTAGGAAGCTCATAACTAATTTTCATTTTTTCTCCAGTAGCAGAATATAATCGAGATTTACTCTTCTGGAGATGCCTGGTAGGGATAAGGCCTTTGACAATACAGTTACTGTCTACGCCGGTATCAAATAAAGCAACTCTGTTTAGAACAAAGTCTTTGTCAATGACAATTCTTACAACGATATTTTCGCTGAACGCTTTAATGGCAGAAATGGCCTTTCCAGAGGAAGATGGAACGTTTTCTCCGAGGAAAAGATTAGGTCCTTGGAGGTGATCAGTAGGACAGATCGGAAGATATCGAGGAGACTCAAGTGCCTTTTCCGAGGGTAAGGCAAATTTAACGATTTGGTCAGTAAAAATGTTGAGTTCTACTTGATCAAGTCTGATTTTGAGATTTTTAATCTCTCCCTTTAAACCGGGTATTTCTCCCTTTAGGTTAGAAATAGAAGGTTCTGAAGAAGTTTGGAATTTATCCATAACCTTTTGCATGTTGATGGGCTGAACAATTGGTTTGGCTTTAGGGGGGCTTTCTTCTTGAGAAAGCAGTCGTTTGAGCTCCTGAAGATATTTACTCTGTAGCTCATCATCAGTAATGTGCTCAATAATGTCAAATAGAATTTCTTTGGGTTTTCCTGTTATGACATTAATAGCTTTGTTGGAGCAAGTACAGAAAGTGCCAGTGCACTCACAATCCTGTCCAGACTGGGAATTATCAGACTCATAGGCGGCGTTGATATATTCTTCGTCGCTATAGTCTTCGTCAGAGGAAGAGGAGTCTGAAGCGATGGAAGAATTGTTTTCCATTATAGAGAATAATTTTTCTTTAGCTTCATCAGAAAGATCAAGTTGATTGATCTTCTTTTTCTTACTGGATTTGCAATCCGTCGCCCTATGGCCAGATTTGCCACAAGTCCAGCAAGTGTCTTTGGTGTTTTTAGAAGACTTTCGTTTGGTCTTTCTACTGGGTTTATAGGAATCCTTTTTATAATTCCTTTTGGTAGAGATAGTCCTGTTGGAGGACTTAAAGGTTTTCTTTCTATGCTTATGAGGAGAAATATCAGTGAAGCCATAGTCATGGCAAAAGGTACCTAGACCGTACTTACTTTTCTGCTTAAGTTGCTGCTTAAGCTTGAGATCTGTGCAAAGGTCTATCCTAGTGGAGGTGATAAAGCTTACTATGTCACCGTAGGTAAGCCTATTGTAGGCAATTTGACCATCGAATCTATTATTAATGGTTGTTCGAACTTTGTCAGCGAACAGAGGAGGAAGACCACTGATAAATCTTTCTTTCCAGAAATCATTATTGCAGTCAGGTCTGATCAGGACATTGACCAGGAAGGTGTTTTTATACCACCTAAAGTCTGCTAGATTTTTGCAGCGAAGATTATTCAAGATTTCTAGACTTCTATCTTGGAAAAGTTTGGGTTCTCCTACGAAATGTCTAGCTATATGATAGAGGAGGGTAGCGCAAGCATCTTCTTGTGTTTCTTCTACCATGGTCTCTTGACCGTCTACAACTCTCACTGTGTGTCCAGTGGTTGTAGCATTATAGATGAGGTCTTTTTCTTCCTCAGAGACGTAGTTATCCCACCAATGTTTAATCATTCCAGTAAAACCTGAGACAACCATGGTGGCAGCTCCTTTGTCAGAGGAACCTTTGATTTTGTAGGCGGTAACGGATACAGCCATTTCATGGAGCTTATTGTAGATCTGGTGTTCTGCCAGACCGTCAATATTCCAATCATTAATCCGTCTTCCATCATGATTACAGGTGGAGAGGTAAGGATGCTCTTCATACTGAACATCGGGAGGAGAGGGCTTTTTGTAATAGTTCTTCTTGAGACTATATCTATCGCTGGTAATCTTGGAAAGAGAGTTCTTTGGAGAACTAGTCTCTCCTTGCTGGGTGATTTTAAACTTTGTAAGTTTAGAATTGATTTTTTCTAAAATTTGTTCTGAGATTTTGAAATCATCATTAAGGTCAGGAAATTTTTCCTTTTGAAATTCAGGTATCTTGAAGATAGGATTAGAAAGAGCTTTAGAGCTGGGAGTGCTCTTGACTGGTAGGGGAACTGGAAGAGTGGTTCCCTTAGTTTCTTCAATTTGCTGAGATATGGTATGGAGGGCTTGATTAGTATAATTGTTTTGCTAAATTATTCTATCAAGATCTGTGCATTGAGGAGTCATGGATCCTCTATCAGATTTTGTTTTGAAGGGTGAAGCCTTAATGACTTCATTGGAGTAAGGAATATTAAGGCCTTCGAGAGGAGGAGTAATAGACTCTACAACTGTATTACGTTGTGTATACCACTTGGTAACCATAACGTTTTGTGAGTCAGTTTGGTTTTCTATCTTTCCAGTTTTCTCTAACCAGAAGAAGAATTCCATGTCGCATCGGAGTCTTTTCATGTCAGCTATCCATAGCCTTCCTAACTCCTTTTGTTGTTCCCTAGAATAGGTACTGGTGTACCAATTTCTTTTAAGAGTGTCCTTTGGATGGTTCCATCGGAATCTAAGGGCTTTGCGGTCTGGGGAATATTCCTCATCATCAGATTTGATGACTAGAAGACTAGGGTCAGTCCTTACCCTTTGAGGGGGGGCCATATCTGAGGCCGTAGGACTTCCAGGCTCATAAAGATTTTCGGGTTCGGGGACCCTGATATGTTGTTGATAATAGACTTTGGGGACAGGACCAGAGAAGTCTACTCCTCTAATTTTCCCTTTGTCATTATCATGCTCAGGCGGCTCATCACTTCCCTCCCGGGGTTTGGAAGTTGAGGCACGAGTGGAGACAGATCGGCGAAACGAAGAATGCCGAGACGAGTCTAACCCAAGGAATTTTAAATCAATAGACCCATCAGGGTGTTGGATAACCCTTTCGATCTGAGATTTTTCAGAATAAATCCGAATAGGTTGGGTGATAGCCTCAAAGTGCCAATCATTGCTATGAAGGATATCATCCCAGACAAGAGCCTTAGGAACAAAGACTGTGCTACGATCTTTGTTAGCTTCCATTAGGGTGGTGACCTCTTTAGGGCTCGTAAATCTAGCTTTAGGTGCTAGAGTAGTACCCATGAGGAGATAATATACGCGGTATATAATCGCTATTTCTCTTGTATTCTCCTTACTATTCATGTTCTTTGTTTTAACGTTAAGGGTTAAAACATCCATGATGTTAGGATCATTTATATCTACAGAGAAATTTGGGTAGCAATTAAAGTAAACTGGGCCGTCGG
>CM061561.1:275050385-275057885 GCA_030864225.1 Capsicum baccatum var. pendulum | reverse complement strand
GACGGCTCGCACGGACTAGCCATGCGCCCACGCTGCTCGCTGATATGGCCACTGAGCGCCTATGCCAACTACCGACAGTCGCCTTGAAGTGCCTTCAACACCTCTACCCCCCTTATATATGCTTAAAAAAAATCCAAGTAACAGGAGTAGACATGATTTTGCCAGAGAATCATACCAGACATATGCGGACCCGAACTGCACGTTTTGATGAGATACGGAGCCTATACACTCACAAAAAGGTCACGTAATTTGTAAATGATAATTTTCGTTGAGAAAATATTTTTTTACAAATATAATTTATTAAAATTCAAAAAATATGTAAAAACAAATCAAAAATAGAAAAAATATTTATAAAAATATGAAAAAATTAGAAAAATATTCTCAGCGCATGAACTAATCTTAAACCAACAATCGAGTGCATATTTGTACATATAACGTAACGATATAAAATATTTAAATTTAAGGATATTAAATAAAAATTTTAAAAAAATATAAAAATAACGTGGGGTCATTAGGAAAATCGCCCAGAATGCAACGGATAAGTGACAACCCTAAAATATGCATATTAGAATGAAGTAGCCTTAAACTAACAATTGAGTGCGCATTTGTACGAATGACGTAACAATATAAAATATTTAACTTTAAGGATATTAAATAAAAATTTGACAAGAAGGCGACGGGACATTACGAGAACCACCACGACATATGAGGTAACATTGAAATATATTTAAAATAAAAAAATTAGAGCGGATATGTAGAAAAATGAGTATGCAACGGTGAGGAGGATGGATGAACATCAGGAAAATATTAGGATGATCGAACGTAGGTTTACGCTCTTTTGATTTTGCCACGGTGCGTTAGTGCCTTGGTGCCATGGTGCCTTGGTGCCACGGTGCCACGGCGCCACGATGCCTTGGTGCCATGGAGCCATGCTGCCTTGGTGCCATGGTGCCACGGTGCTATGGTGCCACGGTGCATTGGTGCCACGGTGCCATGGTGCCTTGGTGCCATGGTGCAACGGTGACATGGCACCACGGCAGTGCCTTGGTGCGTTGGTTCCATGGTGCCACGATGCCCCGGTGCCATGGTGCCGCGGTGCTATGGCGCCATGGCGCCACGGTGCCTTCGTGCCCTGGTGTCGCGGTGCCATGGTGCCACGGTGCCTTGCTTCCTTGGTGCCATGGTGCCATAGTGCCTTGGTGCCATGGCGCCTTGGTGCCATGGCGCCTTGGTGCCAAGCTGCCTTGGTGCCATGGTGCCTGTGTGCCACGGTGCCATGGTGCCACGGTGCCTGTGTGCCATGGTGTCATGGTGCCACGGTGCCTGTGTGCCACGGTGCCATGGTGCCACGGTGCCTGTGTGCCACGGTGCTATGGTGCCACGGTGCCTGTTTACCAAGCTGCCTTGGTGCCATGGTGCCTGTGTGACACGGTGCCATGGCGCCGCGCCGCCTTGGTGCCATGGTGCCAAGGTGCCTAGGTGCCATGGCGCCATGGTGCCTTGTTGCCTTGGTGCCATGGCGCCACGGTGCCTTGGTGCCTTGGTGCCATGGTGCCATGGCGCCACGGTGCCTTGGTGCCTTGGTGCCATGCCGCCACGGTGCCTTGGTGCCTTGGTGCCATGGTGCCTTGGTGCCTTGGTGCCATGGCGCCACGGTGCCAAGCAGCCTTGGTGCCACGGTGCACGGATATCCAACTTGACAAAGACACCACCAAGGCAGGCCATTATACGTCCGTCGGCGTTCGTCATTGGAGGCGTCTCCTGGATTGCACTCGACGGTCACAAAAACCTCTAATTGCGGCATGCCTCCACGCACCGACGTTGTTCTCGGCGCTTCGCTGAGCACTTATGCCGCACTCCGAATCGCGGAAATCCTCCAGTTGCGATGCCATTGTTTTTCGCGAAAGGCCACTTGATATCGTATGATTAACTGTTTGGAATGGAACGCACGCGACGCTTGGCTAACTCGGGTGAGGTGAGCTCGCAGCACTTGGTGGGATTTTTCAAGGACGAATGCACGAACCTCCTTTGGAGACGGGCGACAGGGTGGTTGGATTGGCTGTGGAGGGACGAACGGGAGCGACAAAGGGCTGAATCTCAGTGGATCGTGGCAGCAAGGCCACTCTGCCACTTACAATACCCCATCGCGTATTTTAGTTGTCTGCAAAGGATTCTGCCCGCCGCTCGATGGAAATTGTACTTCAAGGCGGCCGCCGTGATCCTTCCGCCGCGGCGACTTAGCCAACGACACGTGCCTTTGGGGGCCGAGACACCTACTGCGGGTCGGCAAGCGGACGGCGGGCGCATGTATCGCTTCTAGCCCGGATTCTGACTTAGAAGCGTTCAGTCATAATCCAGCACACGGTAGCTTCACGCCACTGGATTTTCAACCAAGCGCGATGACCAATTGTGTGAATCAACGATTCCTCTCGTACTGGGTTGAATTACTATTGCGACACTGTCATCAGTAGGATAAAACTAACCTGTCTCACGATGGTCTAAATCCAGCTCACGTTCCCTATTGGTGGGTGAACAATCCAACACTTGGTGAATTCTGCTTCACAATAATAGGAAGAGCCGACATCGAAGGATCAAAAAGCAACGTCGCTATGAACGATTGACTTCCACAAGCCAGTTATCCCTGTGGTAACTTTTCTAACACCTCTATCTTCGAATTCCGAAAGTCTAAAGGATCGTTAGGCCACTCTTTCATGGTTCGTATTCGTACTGGAAATCAAAATCAAAAGAGCTTTTACCCTTCTGTTCCATACGAGATTTCTGTTCTCGTTGAGCTCATCTTAGGACACCTGCGTTATCTTTTAACAGATGTGCCGCCCCAGCCAAACTCCCCACCTGACAATGTCTTCCACCCGAATCGGCCCGCAGATCAAGCCTTGGGTCCAAAAAGAGGGGCAGTGCTCCGCTTCTGTTTCATGGAATAAGTAAAATAACGTTAAAAGTAGTGGTATTTCACTTTCACCTTTTGGCTCCCACTTATGTTGTCACATGACTTTTTTTTAATTTAAAGCACTAAGGAATTTGGATCAAATTACGGTCTTAAAAAAATGGATTAGGCTTACATACGAGGTTGTCAAAGAAATAGGCTAAAAGCTCAAAAGGGTTTGACTAGGATGATGTCCATGGGTAGGTAAAACTGAAGGTAAACAAATATAGGTTGCCAAAGAAATTCCTAAATCATATCCTAACTTACACTCCTTATTTTTGCTTTGCATCCATACCAGGCAAGTTCTAGCATCAGCCACATCCATAGAAGATACTGTTAATCTCACACACACAAGGCACATGGTCGACTTGATTGGAAGTAATATAGACTCTCGACCGAACAAGTGAAGGAATTGAATCACACAATATCACATAATGAGTCACAAATAGAGTCTAAACGTCTCAATAGTCACAATTGTAACACATACTCTTGTTATAATCTCATGTTGCCTGTCAAAATAATTTCATGCGAAGCTAGAAAAAAGTTACTCCTAAAAAAAACAAAAAAAAACGAACTCAAATAAACAAAGTAAAAATCAAATAAACAAAGTAAACAAACAAACATAGGTGCAAACAGAGAAGTATAGCATGCGATACCACCACCCCACACTTAAACGGGACACTGCCCTCAGTGGAAAATAAATACGAAGAACCTGGTTAGTTGGACTTATCCTCTATGTCTGGGGTCATACCCCTTGCATTGGAATCATCATCAAAGTCGTGATCCTCAGAAGTTTCTCATAAGTACCCACTTAATTCCAAGTGTGAGTCGAGGTGTTTGCAGCGAGGAGGGTTCTTCTTACTCCTTGCGGCCTCTTTTGTTGCTCTTTTGGGAAGTGGTAGCCTTTTCTTTGCCTTGTGTTGCTTTGGGTACCATTGTACCTGAGACTTGAAATAGTGTTAATGGTAGCACAACCTTAATGGATACAATCTATACATAAGCAGTAGGGGTACCACCCCACACTTAGTTTTGTTGGCACCAACTAGTGAGGTGAAAGTGATCAATTACTCAGAATTCATCGACATACGTTTTAGGAACTATCTTCCGACAAGAAGATCAGTGATGTATCACTACTTGCAGCCATTGCACTACGTTCATGTTAAGTATAACAACACTACTACATAGGGGTTACATCATGGTATAGTTATTTTCAACAATCACAACCTCCTATGTCGGTAGGCAACTATAGTCTTATCCCGATGAACGAGATAGTCTAATATGTAAGTATCCAAGTAACAAGCTTAAGCAATGTTCAAAGCCATGGCAATTCTGCAAATAGTATAACAATGCTTATTAAAACCAAATTCTAGTCGGAGACCGGTCAAGATTATCCTAACGTATATGTTCACTCACATGGTTGTGTATCAACTATCCAAACACATTAACATCACCAATGATCTTTGAAGATGTAGCAATTCATAATAGGCGTAGGAACGTAGTACTTACTAGAAATAGATGAAGAATAAAAGAGTACTTACGTGATTGAAGCCTTTGGAGATGTTCTTGTGAATTGGAAGAGCCAAAAGAGAAGTTTTGAGATGATTTGGATGGATGTGCGGCGCCTTTGGGTCCATTTTTAGTGTGGTTATGTTTCAAGACTAAGTCCCCTTTATATAGGAAGAGAATGGGTCGGGTTATGACCCATTTACAATCGGTTTTGGAGACAAAAATGCTACATATGCGGCGCATAATGCTCGGCATATCAATGACATATGCGGCGCATTGTCTATAGCATAATGGGACATATGCGCCGCATAGTCTATGGCATTTGTAGACATATGCGCCACATAGTCTATGGCATATGAGATACTGAGACCAAATGCCATAGCATAGGCAGCGCATAGTCAAATGCATACCTAGGAATAGGCGGCGCATAGTGTATAGCACACTAGATTCCGAGACCTTAGGCTATAGGATAGGTTGTGCATCGTTCGTGGCCTAGTTTTACCAAGGCCTAGCCTTCCTCGAAGCATATTTTGGCGTTAGAAAGGCTCAATCCATAGCCTTATGCATCATCATTCCTAACTTACCAACTTTACCATACAATGCGTCCAAATCGTCAATTGAAATCAATCTCCTCGTTGAATACTTCTTGCACCTATTTTTGCTCAAAACCAAAGGAAAATGATTAGTACGATGGGTTGCCTCCCACCAAGCGCCTTAGTTTCGGTCGTGGCACGACTCTTATTTTTGGATTTTTCATTTAGCAAAATAAAACAAGTACTAGAATGAAAGAAAGACAAAATGATAAATGATAAAACGATAAAATGATGGGTTGCCTCCCATCTAGCGCCTTATTTATTGTCGTGGCTCGACATAGTTATCTCGAGTACTTATACTTCGTCGAGATAAGTGATGGATCGTTTTCTGAAAGGATTTAGACGACAATGAGGCTTACCTGTGGGCATGCGATCTTTTTCAAGATGGCTCCTACGTTTCTCCAGAGAGTCACCAATTATATCATCAATAGTCCAACCTATAGCTCTCTTGTATCTCTTCATAGCAGAGATGATAGCTTCTACGTGTTGTTCACTTAAATCATCTGCTCTCTCCGAAAGTATATTTCTACTTTCCAAGAACACATACCTTAGATAGTAGGGGAGCTCTTGCGTTTCTAGCATTGGTGGCTCGTCAATGGGAGTCTTCGCTGTTGGTTGACTCTTGAAATCACAATCCGGTTGCTTAGGAGTATAAGACTCTATTTCTGTTAGATCACCCATAAGTTCTTCATAATCTTCATTATCCTCATGCTCAACATTCAGTGGCGCAGCAGACAATGGCTCAACAGTAGGCTTTTTCTCTATAGATAATGCTTTCATATCCTCTTGATTAACATCAGCTACAGATAACTCATTCATATCACTGGGCGGCTTCATGGCTTTGCATATATCAAACCGTACTACTTCATCATTAATTCGAAACAAAAGCTCATTATCTTTTATGTCAATAAGCACACTTCCAGTTGCAAGGAAAGGACGTCCTAGGATTATGGGAACTTCAGAATCCTCCTTACAATCCATAATAACAAAGTCTGCAGAAAGATGAATGAAGAAACCTTCACCAACACATCATTCAAGATACCCACAGGTCGTTTTACCGACCTATCAGCCATTACAAGCCTCATATTGGTTGGTGTAGGGTCTCCCAACCCCAACTTCTTGTAGATCGATAATGGCATCAAGTTGATGCTGGATCCTAAGTCACATAGTGCTTTGGCAATGTTCAAAGATCCGACGGTGCAAGGAATAGTGAAAGCTCCGGGGTCGGCCTTCTTCTGAACTATCGATCGGGTAGCAATTGCACTACAATGATGCACATCATCCTTCAGCTCATAACTTGCTGCCCTCTTTTTAGTCAAAAGATCTTTCATAAACTTCGCATACCCAGGCATTTGTTCAAGTGCCTCCACTAATGGAACATTGATGGTCAGCTGCTTCAACATAGTCATAAATTTGCTGAACTTAGTGTCATCCGCCACCTTTTTCAATCTTTGGGGAAAAGGTGGTGGTGGGTATGAAAGTGTTCTCTCCGCGGTTTTCTTCTCCTCTTGCTTCCGTTTTCCCACTTTTTCAGTTTGCACGTCATTGGGAGTGACGTTAGTAACGTCATCCGCGGACTTCTCACGTTTTGCATTGTTATCCTTGTCCGTAACTTCGTCAACCACTTGCTTGCATTTTGCTGAAGTTTTCAGCACCTTACCACTTCTGGTAGTGATGGACATGCATGACCCATCATTCTTTGGGTTTTGCACAGTATCGCTTGGTAAGGTGCCAGCCTTTCTTTGATTAAATGCTGCTGAAAGTTGGCTCAATTGTTGCTCTATTTGCCTGATAGAAGTGGACTGAGAATCAACTAGTTGCTTCATGGAGGACAAATCATCAATCACCTCCTTAACTCCCGCGCTCGTTGCTTCCACTCCTTTCAATAACTTAGCCATCATGTCTTCCATACTTCCAGAATTAGATATGGTGGTATCACGTCTGCCAGGGGGAACATACAAACCACTCTTTTCATTCTTGTTCTTCCAACTACCTTGGTCTTTGTTTCCAGATTTATCATAATAGTTCCGACCTTGGTTTCCTTGGGTATTCCCTCGGAAACCCCCCTGATTGTTCAAGTAGTTGGCCTCCTCTTCCGAATCAGATTCGTTTCTTCCTTTTTGTGCTACAACTTTCACTTTTTCCGTCTTCCCTGATAATAAGTGCTTTGTCAGAAGATCCAATTGTGTTTTCATGTGTGCCATATCTTGATCATGTTCTTCTTTTCTTCTTCTTTGGTCTGCATACATGCCAATAGATAAAGTGGGGCTTGCTACCTCAGAATCCCTGGTATGCCAAGCTCTGCTTTGTTTCGTCATACGATCTAGCATATTGCTTGCTTGACCAAAGGTGAGGTCCATAAAAGATCCTCCAGCTGCATTATCAACCACTGGCTTAGTCACTGAATTCAAAGCTCTGTATAATATCTCCATCAAGTGGTCATTGGTCATATGGTGA
>CM061561.1:275025385-275030385 GCA_030864225.1 Capsicum baccatum var. pendulum | reverse complement strand
AACAAGTAAGTAAAATTACTAGACTTTTAGTGCAAGTTTCGTAAAAAGGGTAAATTGTAATGTGTAACCGAAATAATAAAGTGAAAACTAAAGATAGCAAAGTGAAAAGAAAGAATATTTCGTAGGTTGTGAAACAATGAGATTTGAGGAGTTGGGGTTATGTCCACCTTCTGAGTTATACGTCTCTATTGGATATGAGTGTGTTGAATCCAGACATGCATATGCTTATAGAGAATTGTATTCGATGGTAAATCCAGGCTTCTTTCGACCTATTCGAGGATTATTTCACTTTAACTTTTTCGAGCTTAAAGCGTGTCTAACGGTACGAATTCTCCAAGAGGTTAGTCCAGTTACGACACTAGCTTTTTAATAGGAAAGGGTGTCCTACTACCTTGACACTATCTCTTTTCCAGACAAATAACCTTTCTTTCGAACAAGTTAAATGTTATACTGGTGTTATTCTATGCGTCTGCAGCCACAAGAATTTGCATTAAGATGAAGAGAATAATGATATAAGCAGCATACGTGTCACGAACTCATAAACTCATAGCAATAGATAGTATCTCATACGGCTTCCATAACTCCAACAGAGAAGTTTAGTTACCCATAAATGCGAAGGAAATCACAATTGACATTGTTATTATACCACAATAATAATAGATTTCGTGTAGCACAAGAGTGGTAGGCGTTAGGCGTGATTTCTTGCAAAAGTAACGATTCTCTTGTTGCGGAAATTAAGCCATAAAATGCTGATTTCTGCATCATTTATACCTAAAACTTTTCTAATCATGTTCGTTAGCTCACTTATAAGAAAAAGGACTAAAAGTGCATAAAATATGTAATTTGTTCTCAAAATATGGCACAAATATGGGCAAAATATATTGATATAGGCACATAAATTCGCCTATCATCAACACCCCACACTTGAAGCTTTGTTCGTCCTCGAACAAAATATCATGTCCTTCTAAACATCAACTTAGGGTTTCACAGCAACAACACAAAACATTCATCAAGACAAGCACAACAATTATTAACAAAGAGTAGCTTTCCGATCATTAGTAGAAACAGTTTAACCTCTAGCATAGACTCGTGATGGTGGTCAACTCACATGCAAAGGTTAAGGCACAAAGAATCATATACAACTACCCAAAACTCATCAACCATGTTTGTCTCACAATATAGTACCCATAATCACTCACAAGTATAGCATATTTTTCAAACATGGGTATCAAAATATCCTTGCTCTCACTCTCACAAAGAATTCATATGTAGCAACTGATGACCATAGGCTTGCCCTTAATGTAGTACTCCACTAAATGTCAGAATGTTAAGATTAGGATCAAGTAGGTCTTTTGATGGTTGTAATGTAGGCTAAGGGACGGGTAGGATCAACTATTTTGGCCAGAAATAGTGACTAAGTTCCTAAGAACTTTAATACATCACATTGTACCATTGACATTTTTTTTTTTCAACCTTTCTTTCTTTTATTCTTCCACCCTTGTTCTCCTCTTTTGTTTTTCAATTTTAAGCAAAACTCACTTTTCAGTTTTCTTTTTCTTTTTCTTTTCACAACACACCTCTTATGCTAGCACTTTCTTTTTCATAACACATTCAAGCACCATTAAAATTTAAAGCATCATACTCACCCAATTTCCTCTTATGTTGTCACATGACTTTTTTACTTTAAAGCACTTAGGAATTTGGATCAAATTATGGTCTTTAAAAAATGTGGATTAGGCTTACATTTGCGGTTGTCAAAGAAACAGGCTAAAGGCTCAAAAGGGTTTAACTAGGATGATGTCCATGGGTAGGTAAGACAAAGGTAAACATGTATAGGTTTCCAAAGAAATGCCTAAATCATCTCCTAAACTCACACTCCTTATTTTCGCTTTGCATACATACCGGGCAAGTTCTAGCATCAGCCACAAACATAGAATATACTATTATCTCACACACACAAGGCACATGGTCGACTTAATTAGAAGTAATATAGACTCTCGACCCAACAAGTGAAGGAATTGAACCACACACTATCACATAGTGAGTCACAATTAGAGCCTAAAATGTCTTAATAGTCATAATTGTAGCACATACTCTTGTTATAATCTCATGCTGCCTATTAGAATAGTTTCATGCGAAGCTAAGTAAACAAATTTTGCTAAAAAAACTTAATTACTAAAAATGATAAAAAAAAAAAGCAAACAAACCTAGATGCGAGTAGACAAGTATAGCATGCAATACCACCACCCCACAATTAGTCGGTACACTGTCCTCAGTGGAAAATAAATAAGAAGAACCATGTTAGTCAGACTCATCCTCTATGTCTGGGGTCATACCCCTTGCATTGGAATCATCATCAGAGTCGTCATCCTCAGAAGTTCCTCATAAGTATCCCACTTAATTCCAAGCGTGAGTCGAGGTATTTGCAGTGAGGAGGGTTCTCCTTGCTCCTTGCGGCCTCTTTTCTTGCTCTTTTGGGAAGTGGTAGCCTTTTCTTTGCCTTGTCTTGCTTTGGGTGCCATTGTACCTGAGACTTGAAATAGTGTTAATGGTAGCACAATCCCAATGGATACAATCTATACACAAGCAGTAGGGGTACCACCCCACACATAGTTTGTTGATACGAATTAGTGATGTGAAAGTGGTCGATTACATTGACTTCATCGACATACGTTTTAGGAGCTATATTCCAACAAGAAAATCATAGATGTAACACTTCTTGCAATCCTTGCAATACTTTCATGTTAGATATATCAAGACTACGACATAGGGATTACATCATCGTATAGTTTCTATCAATAATCACAATCTCCTATGTCGGTAGGCAACTATAGTCTTATTCCGATGAACGGGATATTCTAACATGCAAGTATTCAAGTGACAAGATTATGCAATGTTCATGACTATAGCAATTTTGCAAGTAGTATAACAATGCATCAAAATCAAATTCAAATCGGAAGTAAGTGAAGATCATCCTAACGTATATGTTCACTCACTTGGTTGTGTATCAAAAATTCAAACACATGACTATCACCAATGCTTCTTCAAGATTTAGAAATTCATAATAGGTGTAGTAATGTAGTACTTACAAAGTATAAATGAAGAACAAAGTAGTACTTACTTGGTTGAAGCCTTTGGATGATGTTCTTGTGAAGAAAAAGAGCAAAAGGAAACTTTTTGATAGGTTTTGGAGACTATAGGTGGTCCATAACCTAGGTTTCCAATGTATTTTTGGTTCAAGATTAAGTCTCATATTTATAATAAAAGGTTAGGTTGAGTTTTGACCCATTAAAATCGGATTTGGAGACCAAAAGTGACCATAGGCGGTGCCTAATGCTTTGCCTAGTTGAGCAGAATGCCATAGCATATGCCATGCATTTATTTAAGAATGCCATACACTATGCCATGCATTTATTTAAAGATGCCATACACTATGCGGCGCATTGTCTATGGCATTTAGAGACATATGCGCCGCATAGTCTATGGCATATGAGATCCTGAGACCTAATGCTATAGCATAGGCGGCGCATAGTCAAAAGCACACTTAGGAATGGGCGGCGCATAGTGTATAGCACACGGATTCAAGGCGATCAGGACCGTCATTTGCAAGGAGCGTCGTACGGGGCAGATAGGAGACGATGAAGGCCCCATGCCCACTGCGTCTACCACATTCGAGAATCCGGGCGGCCGCTCGCGGACCACGACATCGCACGATAAAGCGAGGGAGGCGTGGGACTAGAGGGAGGCCTTTCGATTCGCCCCGCGCACAAAATATGAGGGGCGAAAGGCGATCGATAAAACTTGATAATGCATGCAGCACAGGAAACCGACTTGGAGCAAGCCTACATTGCGCTTGCCCCGCGACTGAGATGGCAGGCAGGTCAAGACGTCGCTGCTCGAGCAGGGATGCAACCTAACAGCACGTGCCGAACACAACTCACGCGTCGTGCGTCCAAATGCTCCGTCGATGCACGCCCAGCACTAGCCCCAACTCCCAGAAATAGATGTCGTGCGCTGCTACCCATGCGAACGTTGCAAGGCTGAAGCAAGTCCCACTTCACATGATAGCCAGCCCTTGGAGGAGCAGAGGAGATGAAGGCACGTCGAGGCTCATGCACGGGCGCCGCCCACGCCGGCCGCCGGCCCTCGCCGCGGATTGGGCTCGGCCGCATGCTTGCAGCGCCTGAAGCTTGCCCCGAGAGCAGCATTCAGTAGTCGCCGCTCGCACGAAGGCACTGCCTTATCCGAAGTCTAGCGCCAGCAGCCTCGTCGTGGACGACGCCACTGATAATCGACACTAGCGTACAATGAAGAACATCCAGCGTTGCTACACGGGCACGGACGGCTAGCATGGACTAGCCATGCATGCTGCCATGCGCCCATGCTGCACGCCGACATGGCCATTGAGTGCCTATGCCAACTACCGACAGTCGCCTTGAAGTGCCTTCAACACCTCTACTCACGCGTCGTGAGTCCAAATGCTCCGTCGATGCATGCCCAGCATCGGCCCCAACGCCCAACAATGGATGTCGTGCGCTTCTGCCCATGCAAACGTTGCAAGGATGAAGCAAGTCCCGCTTGACATGATAGCCCGCCCTTGGGGGGAGCAGAGAAGATGAAGGCACGCCGAGGCTCATGCACGGGCGCCGCCCACGCCGGTCGCCGGCGCTCGCCGCAGATTGGGCTCGGCCGCATACGTGCAGCGCTTGGAGCTTGCCCCGAGAGCAGCATCCAGTACTCGCCGCTCGCACGAAGGCACCACCTCATCCGAAGTCTAGCGCCAGAAGCCCCGTCGTGGACGACGCCACCGATAACCGACACTAGCGTACAATGAAGCGCGGCCGACGTTGCTACACGCCGAGGCTCATGCACGGGTGCCTTGGTGCCTTGATGTCATGGTGCCATGGCGCCACGGTTCCATGGCGACACGGTGCCTTGGTGCCTTGGTGCCATGGCGCCACGGTTCCTTGGTGCCATGGCGCCACGGAGCCATGGTGCCT
>CM061561.1:275012885-275015385 GCA_030864225.1 Capsicum baccatum var. pendulum | reverse complement strand
GTGCCACGGTGCCATGGTGCCACGGTGCCTTGGTGCCACGACGCCATTGTGCCACGGTGCCTTGGTGCCATGGTGCTATGCTGCCACGGGGCCACGGTGCCTTGGTGCCACGGTGCCTTGGTGCCACGGTGCCATGGTTCCATGGGGCCTTAGTGCCCTGGTGTCGCGGTGCCACGGTGCCACGGTGCCACGGTGCCATGGTGCCATGGTGTCACGGTGCCTTGGTGCCGCGATGCGTTGGTGCCATGGTGCCGCGGTGCCATGGTGCCTGGGTGCCATGGTTCCACGGTGCCATGGTTCCTGGGTGCCAAGGTGCCACGCCACCTTGGTGCCACGGTGCCATGGTGCCAAGGTGCCAGGCCGCCTTGGTGCCAAGGTGCCATGGTGCCTTGGTGCCAAGGTGCCATGGTGCCTTGGTGCCATGGTGCCTTGGTGCCCTGGTGCCATGGTTGCACGCCGACTTGGTGCCATGGTGCCTTGGTGCCACGGTGCCATGGTTCCATGGTGCCTTAGTGCCCTGGTGTCGCGGTGCCTTGGTGCCTTGCTGTCATGGTGCCCTGGTGCCCTAGTGCCTTGGTGCCCTGGTGCCATTGTGCCACGCCGCCTTGGTGACATGGTGCCACGCCGCCTTGGTGCTACGGTGGCATGGCGCCAAGGTGCCTTGGTGCCATGGTGCCCTGGTGCCATGGTGCCATGGTGCCATGGCGCCACGGTGCCAAGCTGCCCTGGTGCCTTGGTGCCATGGTGCAGGGATTCAAGGCGAGCGCGACCGTCATTTGCAAGGAGCATCGTACGAGGCAGATAGGAGTCGATGAAGGCCCCATGCCCACTGCGTCTACCGCATCCGAGTATCCCGACTGCTGCTCATGGACCACGACATCGCACGACGAAGCGAGGGAGGCGTGGGACGCAAGGGCGGCCTATCGATTCGCACCGCGCACGAAATGCGAGGGGCGAAAGGCGATCGATGAAACTTGATAATGCATGCAGCACAGGAAACCGACTTCGAGCAAGCCTACATTGCGCTTGCCCCGCGACTGAGATGGCAGGCAGGTCAGGACGTCGCTGCTCGAGCACGTATCCAACCTAACCGCACGTGCTGAACATAACTCACGCATCGTGCGTCCAAATGCTCCGTCGATGCATGCCCAGCACCGGCCCCAACGCCCAACAATAGATGTCATGCGCTGCTGCCAATGCGGATGTTGCAAGGCTGAAGCAAGTGCCGCTTGACACGATAGCCCGCCCTTGGGGGGAGCAGAGGAGATGAAGGCACGCCGAGGCTCATGCACGGGCGCCGCCCACGCCGGCCACCGGCGCTCGCCGCGGATTGGGCTCGACCGCATGTGTGCAGCGCCTGGAGTTTGCCCCGAGAGCAGCATCCAGTACTCGTCGTTCGCACAAAGGCACCGCCTCGTCCGAAGTCTAGCGCCAGCAGCCCCGTTGTGGACGACGCCACCGATAACCGACACGAGTGTACAATGAAGCGCGGCCGACGTTGCTACACGAGCACAGACGGCTCGCACGGACTAGCCATGCATGCTGCCATGCGCCCACGCTACACGTCGACATGGCCACTGAGCGCCTATGCCAACTACCGACAGTCGCCTTGAAGTGCCTTCAACACCTCTACCCCCCTTATATATGCTTAAAAAAAAACCCAAGAGACAGGAGTAGACATGATTTTGCTAGAGAATCATACCAGACATATGCCGAACCGAACTGCACGTTTTGATGTGAGACGGAGCCTGTGCACTCAAAAAAAGGTCGCGTAATTTGTAAATGATAATTTTCATTGAAAAAATGTTTTTTTTTACAAATATCATTTATTAAAATTGAAAAAATATGTAAAAATAATCAAAAATAGAAAAAATATTTATAAAAATATGAAAAAATTAGGAAAATATTCTTAGCGCATGAACAAACCTTAAACCAACAATCGAGTGCATATTTGTACGCATAACGTAACAATATAAAATATTTAAATTTAAGGAAATTAAATAAAAATTTTAGAAAAATATAAAAATAAGTAACAACCCCAAAATATGCATATTAGAATGAAGTAGCCTTAAACCAACAATTGAGTGCGTATTTGTACGAATGACGTAACGATATAAAATATTTAAATTTAAGGATATTAAATAAAAATTTGAAAAAAAGGCGACAGGACATTACGAAAACCGCCACGACATATGAGGTAGAATTGACATATATTTAAAATACAAAATTAGAGCGGATATGTAGAGAAATAAGTGTGCAACGGTGATGAGGATCGAGGAACATCAGGAAAATATTAGGATGATCGAACGTAGGTTAATGCTCTTTTGATTTTGCCACGGTGCGTTGTGCCTGTGTGCCATGGTGCCTTGGTGCCATGGTGCCATGGTGCCTTTGTGCCATGGTGCCACGGCGCCACGGTGCCTGGGTGCCATGGTGCCACGATGCCTTGGTGGCACGGCGTCACGGCGCCTTGGTGGCATGGCGCCATGCTGCCTTGGTG
>CM061561.1:274997366-274999866 GCA_030864225.1 Capsicum baccatum var. pendulum | reverse complement strand
ATGGTTCACGGGATTCTGCAATTCACACCAACTATCGCATTTCGTACATTCTTCATCGATGCGAGAGCCGAGATATCCATTGCCGAGAGTCTTTTTCGGTTACAGAAGAAGCACAGGTCCCCCCGACGCATGCCGCAGATGGGGCGCGAGGGGCAGGCTATCGATTCAAGTATTCCTTGGTGCTTTCCACGTCAGGGTTCGTTGGTCGCCCGCCGCGCCCGTTCCCTTGGTTGTGGTATCGCTGAATAGTAGATGGCTCGCACGAACTAGCCATGCATGCTGCCATGCGCCCACGCTACACGTCGACATGGCCACTGAACGCCTATGCCAACTACCGACAGTCGCCTTGAAGTGCCTTCAACACCTCTACCCCCTTTATATATGCTTAAAAAAACCCAAGTGACAGGAGTAGACATGATTTTGCCAGAGAATCATACCAGACATATGCGGAACCGAACTGCACGTTTTGATGTGAGACGGAGCCTGTGCACTCAAAAAAAGGTCGCGTAATTTGTAAATGATAATTTTCGTTGAAAAAATATTTTTTTTACAAATATCATTTATTAAAATTGAAAAAATATGTAAAAATAATCAAAAATAGAAAAAAATATTTATAAAAATATGAAAAAATTAGAAAAATATTCTTAGCGCATGAACTAACCTTAAACCAACAATCGGGTGCATATTTGTATGCATAACGTAACGATATAAAATATTTAAATTTAAGGAAATTAAATAAAAATTTTAGAAAAATGTAAAAATAAGTAACAACCCCAAAATATGCATATTAGAATGAAGTAGCCTTAAACCAACAATTGAGTGCGTATTTGTATGAATGACGTAACGATATAAAATATTTAAATTTAAGGATATTAAATAAAAATTTGAAGAAAAGGCGACGGGACATTACGAAAACCGCCACGACATATGAGGTAGAATTGACATATATTTAAAATACAAAATTAGAGCGGATATGTAGAGAAATGAGTGTGCAACGGTGACGAGGATCGAGGAACATCAGGAAAATATAAGGATGATCGAACGTAGGTTTACGCTCTTTTGATTTTGCCACGGTGCGTTGTGCCTTGGTGCCATGGTGCCTTGGTACAATGGTGCCAAGGTGCCTTGGTGCCACGGTGCCACAGTGCCACGGTGCCTGGGTGCCATGGTGCCACGATGCCTTGGTGCCACGGCGCCACGGAGCTTTGGTGGCATGGCGCCATGCTGCCTTGGTGTCATGGCGCCATGCTGCCACGGTGCCTCGGTGCCACGGTGCTATGGTGCCACGGTGCCTTGGTGCCACGGCGCCATTGTGCCACGGTGCCTTGGTGCCATGGTGCTATGCTGCCACGGGGCCACGGTGCCTTGGTGCCATGGTGCCACGGTGCCTTGGTGCCACGTTGCCATGGTTCCATGGGGCCTTAGTGCCCTGGTGCCGCGGTGCCACGGTGCCACGGTGCCATGGTGTCACGGTGCCTTGGTGCCGCAATGCGTTGGTGCCATGGTTCCACGGTGCCATGGTGCCTAGGTACCATAGTGCCACGGTGCCATGGTGCGTGCGTGCCATGGTGCGACGCCACCTTGGTGCCACGGTGCCTTGGTGCCAAGGTGCTAGGCCGCCTTGGTGCCACGGTGCCATGGTGCCTTGGTGCCATGGTACCTTGGTGCCCTGGTGCTATGGTTGCACGCCGACTTGGTTCCACGGTGCATTGGTGCCACGGTGCCATGGTTCCATGGTGCCTTAGTGCCCTGGTGCCGCGGTGCCGCGGTGCCTTGATGTCATGGTGCCGTGGTGCCCTGGTGCCTTGGTGCCCTGGTGCCATGGTGCCACGCCGCCTTGGTGCCATGGTGCCATGCCGCCTTGGTGCTACGGTGGCATGGCGCCACGGTGCCTTGGTTCTATGGTGCCCTGGTGCCATGGCTCCACGGTGCCAAGCTGCCCTGGTGCCCTTGTGCCATGGTGTAGGGATTCAAGGCGAGCGCGATCGCCATTTGCAAGGAGCGTCGTACGGGGCAGATAGGTGTCGATGAAGGCCCCATGCCCACTGCGTCTACCGCATCCGAGTATCCCAACCGCCGCTCACACAACACGACATCGCACGACAAAGCGATGGAGGCGTGGGATGCAAGGGCGGCCTATCGATTCGCCCCACGCACGAAATGCGAGGGGCGAAAGGTGATCGATAAAACTTGATAATGCATGCAGCACAGGAAACCGACTTCGAGCAAGCCTAAATTGCGCTTGCCCCGTGACTGAGATGGCAGGTGGGTTAGGAGGTCACTGCTCAAGCAGGGATCCAACCTAACCGCACGTGCCGAACACAACTCACGCGTCGTGCATCCAAATGCTCCGTCGATGCACACCCAGCACCGGCCCCAACGCCCAACAATAGATGTCGTGCGTTGCTGCCAATGCGGATGCTGCAAGGCTGAAGCAAATCCCGCTTGACACGATAGCCCACCCTTGGGGGGAGCAGAGGAGATGAAGGCACGCCGAGGC